>JAOBRE010000023.1:75903748-75918727 GCA_027574745.1 Occidentarius platypogon
GAAGCAAAACCTAGGTCCACCTGACTTTGGCCAGAGTCTCGAAGTTCAGCACCTTCACACAGCTGTGATAAAGCTGCTTCTTCCCACAAGAGCTGAAGCTGCCCAGTGCTGGTGTTTGAAAGTGAGAGAGAGAGCAGCACCCCACTCTCCTCTCACCACTCCAACAGCAGGTCTGATGCTTAGTGTGGGAAAGATGTACCCATAAGCCTCGTGCCATAGGTCAGCTAAAATATGGTTTTGAGCGTACACCCTCAGCGGCACAGACGAGGACTGCCAGACCTCCTCCACCATCCTCCTCAGCACCCTGGAAGACCTGAGGATGAGTCTACCAAGCCTTTTCAGAGACAGTCTTACGAGATGGCCCAGTTTGATAATGCCAGCTTCAACAAACAGTATAGTTGAGGAAAGTGTCGTAGATGCGAAGAAGTCATTATAGAACAACAGCTCCTCAAAGAGCCACATAGCAGGTCTAGGGTCAGGGGTGCATGTGATCTTGAGCGTCCTCCATGCATCAAACAAAGTTATAGAAAGGCGTTATTCCAGTCAGATCAACTTCAGAAGACCTTAGAAGAAACAACCATTTTCTCAGTCCCAGCCAGCCAGCCTTCCTAAGAAGCAGCTAAGCAGAAGTCAGTCAGCAGTAGACGCAGCCATACAGCAGCCTCTGTGCAGTCTTCAGTTTGAAAGCAGCAGTTCTGGACAGGATGTCCACATCCTCCCTCTACCACAGAGAGATAAAGAACCAATGCCTTGAGCCAAAATTGACCCAACCAGAAGTTGTTTACAAGGAGCCATTGTACATCCCTCACAAGGCCTGGTGGTGGCACAAACAAATCAGTCTGTGCCAGAGAAACGAGGCGACCAGGTTACTGGCTATCAGGACTCTTCCCCTGTAGGACAGCTGGGGAAGCAACAGTTTCCATTTAGACAACTTGGCATCTACCTTCTCCAGCACTCCCTTCCAGTTCTGCTTCTGAAGGTCCTCACACCCAAAGCATACTCCCAAGGACTTTAATGCCACTCCCACCCACCCAAATTTCCCAGGAAGAACAGGAATATTTCTGCAACTCCATTGCCCTACTAATCCCAGTTAACCCTGGCAGAGGAAGCCTTCTCATACACGATCAAGCTCTCTTTTAATTCTTGGACACCTCTCTGATCTTGGACAACAACACGGACATTGTCTGCATAGGCTAATATAACTACAGGACAGCTCTGGGCCAGCTCTGGTAAACCTCGACCCTGTAATCTGTTCTTCAGCCTACACAGAAGAGGCTCAATGATGCTGTAGAGATGGCCTTAGATAAAACCTCAGAGAGGATCTTATAGTCCATGCTTAAAAGAGCTACAGATCTCCAGTTTCTAAAAAGGGCCAAGTCTCCCTTCTTAGGCAGCAGAGATAGAACTGCTCACCTACAGGAAGCTGGAAGTTTCCCTTTTTAAAAAAAAAACACGCTAACAGCCAGAAGGTCCTGTCCCAGGATCACCCAGAAGTGTTTAAACAAGTCTGAAGGAAGACCATCAATTCCTGGAGCCTTGCCTGGTGCCATCTGAGACACAGCAGCAGGTCAGTTCATCCAGAGTTATTTCTGTATTTAGTGCGTTTTGGTCCTCTAAACTCAGCTGAGGAAGCCCCTGCAGAAGCTCTGCAGCAGAGTCCACATCACAGCTATCTGCTCTGAACAGGTCTGTATAAAAGTTCACTGTAAGCTTCCTCATCTCCGCTGGATCTGTGGTTATGTTTCCATCTGGGAGACGAAGACAAACCAGCTGTTTATTCTGGACAACAGACTTCCCCAAATTTAAAAAAAAAAAAAAAAAAGAGGTTGGTGCATCCATGTCCTGAAGCCTGGTGAAGCGTGCTCAGATGAAAGCTCCTTAAGCACTCTCTTGCAGGAAAGAGTCGAGTTCCTGTCTTTTTGAGTTTAATGCATCATTTCTTTGCTGATCAGTCTGTGAAGCAGATGTTTTTCTAAGTCTCTTATTTCTTTCTCCAGCTTCTGTACAGCTCTCTTGACGTTAACTTTGGAATCCGACATGTACTGCTGACAGAAAAGTAATTTGATTGAGCCTTTCCTACCTTCCACCACTGAGTAAGTGAAGGAAAGGTGTCCTCCTTAGATCTCCAATAAGTCCAAAACAGTGTGAAATTTTCACAAAAAGGTTAAGATGTCAGAAGGAATTTGATGAAAAGCAGAAACTTGACCAATCCTGAGGGAAATTTCAGGAAACAAGCAGCACCCTGCATTAAAAACCATAGAATGGTATATGACTGTGTGTGTAACACTCACTGTAATCCCCGACTCCGGTGGTTCCGTTCACTCCCACGTACAGTTTACAGATGAGCAGTCTCTGGAAGCGCAGCAGCAGGTCGAGTGAAGCCGAGCGCTCTTTACTCCCCTGCTCTGCATCCTGGCAGTGTGAAATGCGCCGCACCACATCCTTCAGACGCGCGATCGTCTGGGAGGCCATGTTCCTGCACCGAGGAGCACAGACTGAAAACCTTTCCCAATCCCAGTAAAGACCTGCTCCGGGTATAAAGCATGTAGGTGTGTGTACCTGAGCAGCTGCTGTACGAGCTGGACCAGCGGGAGACTCTGCTTGCTGGCCGACTCGTAGATGCCGGTGTTGATGAGGTCTTTATCAAGCGTGGTGCGACAGCGGTGCAGGGTGGAGGCGTTGGCCTCCTGCTCATCAATCTCCTTCTCTTTCTGTGCCTCCTTCTTTGCCTCGATGTCCTAAATGAGACCAGGAGAATCACAAATCAAAGATATAGACAGCGGTGCCTGAAAGTTTGGGCACTCTTTAGAATGTTTCTGCATAAATATGACCAAAGTACACGTGCAGCTATAAAGATGATTGATTATTTGCTCTATTTATCATCAAACATTACATCTCTCCACAATGTGAGACTCGGTAGCTAGATAGGCCACACCCACACTGACCTGGATCTCGGCTGTGATGGCGGCGTCGAGAGCCGACTCCAACCCTCCGTCTGCCATCAGACTGCTGACCAGCAGGTCAATCATAAACCTTCGGCCTGGACTCACGTTCATCTCGTGGCTGGAGGCTGAAACCCACACACACACTAATTTAACTGAAGTTATGACTGATTATATTTAACATGTTCAAGGTAGTGGAGACGATATGAGTCATGCTGAGGGTGGGGTGAGGATGTGGTGAGGTGGAGGTGGTGTGGAGAGCAAGACTGACCTGCGTTGGGTAGCAGTGAGGACAATGCTCTGGCTCGTTCCTCAGCAGTGGGTAACAGCACTGACCAGCCACTCTGGAGCACGGCCTGCGCGGCTGCCTGCACCGTGTTCAGCACCCCGGCGTTGCTGGCCAGCGTCACCACCGCCTGCTTGAGGCTGTTGAGCAAACTGCTGCCCAGCCCCAGTCCCAGCTCTTCCGGGTCCACCTGATTACTGAGCGCAGCGTGGAGCTACACACACACGCAACATTTAACCATCAGCACACAACCACGTATCCACATCAAACCGGCCCTGTGAACAGCACACACACACCTGCAGTCGGAGTAGGTTGAGCGTAGCCACCACCATACACTCCTTCTCCTGAGGTGGAGGCCAGTCCGAGCTGCCGTCCATCCCCTCACTGATCTGACGCAGCAACAGGTCCAACTGCTCAAACGTCATGGGGCAGACATCCACTACGAAGGGCACGCGCAGCCCCACGGACCACTCCGAGCACGACGACCACGCAAAACTCTGAAACCCAAGATGGTCGCCCTAATCATAATTAAGGCTTTTCCTATTTTCCAGCATGTTTTAATGCTTTCTCAGAGGCATGAAAAGCAAAATTAATAAAACCGAGGCAAAAGTTCAGAGGGACATTGCTGAATAAACAGCAGTTCCTCCACAGGTCGAAGTTCATCCAGATAAACGTCAGTACGGATAAAACTGCAAGTGCCAAACAGAAAGGATTTTGTCATAAATGGTTAAAGCCCTATTTAGACAGGATTAAATGCATACGTCATGCTAGGGAAAGTCCAGATACACACACAGACGTTTCCCTGTGTTGGGGAGGGGTTTGATGCTGCTGCTTGCCATATTTAGTTACCTTTAGGGGGAAAAAAAAAAAAGTTATACCTGTACAGAGCTACTGCTATATATTGGAACTGAACAGGCCACGCCCACAAGAAAGAAGAAAAAAAAAAAAGCACAAGCAACATTCTGACCGGATATCGCAACATTTCAGACTTCCAGAGGAGGAGATCATCAGAGCATCAGTACCTGTCCTGGACCGCAGGAAATGCCCACGATGTGTTTGGAGTTGAGTCCTGGCAGAGCTTTCGGCTGCTTCTTGTTGGAGAAGAGTGTATCAAAGTGCTGGAGTTTATCGTTACTGCCCCAGCTGTGCACCTCTCCATCCTCGGTGAGGGCCAAACAGTGTGTTGAGCCCACGGCGATATCCACTACCTTTTTACCTGTGGAGCAAAACACACACCTCGCATTTCAGGACGTGATCATCAGGTCTGGTGTGAACAGAAGCCAATAAATGACAGGGAAAGAGACAGACATAATTTACCAGACATCTTTTTTTTGTTTGTTTTTTTGGGGGGGACCTGAGAGGAGAGCGAAGCGGATGGGGAACCCACAGCTTGAGCAGGCAGTCTTTCTGCATGGTCCTAGTGCCTGGACTACTTTTTTTTTTTTTCCCCCTCCCCTGAACAGCACTACAGAAAGTACACCTCCATTTTCATTGCATCAGCATCCCTCGTTTGTAAACATCAAGAACATACCGAAGTTGAAGATATTTTATCATTTGTATCACAAGTAGATGATACAAGTGATAAAATTTCATATTTTCACCGAGTTTATCGTCTCTACTTTGTATCCAGTTCACCGTGATTTTATCAGATTCAAGTATCCAAGCGTTTATTACAAATATGCGATATCAGTATGGGTATCGATGCATTCCAACTTGTGAGAACAGCAAAGATTACGATCCATCTTGCACCCAAGAGAATAATTAGCCCATTAACCTGGAGTCTCCAGCTTCAGATAAGACGATTTAAACAGCAGCAGCAAGAAAAAAGAGGAATTAATGAACCATCAGAAATACTGAAAATTCAACGATTTAGAAACGAGTTCACTTTTTTTTTTTTTGACAGAAGAAAAGCCCAAGGCTCGAGCATTTGTGGTAATATAACACTCATAACACCCCGGGTCTGATATACAGATCTATTTGCACCCCCCTGTAGAAGCAGGAACTGTGGTTGAAGCCTGACCTTGCAGACTGTCCAGCAGTTTTGGGTAGCGGACGTGTTCGTCAGTGCCGTGGCCCAGTCTCTGGTTGTCTCCTTTGCCCCACGTGTAAACCTGTCCGTCTTTACTGAGAGCCACAGAGAACTGACTTCCGCAGCACACCTTCACTATGTCCAGATCCTGCAGCTTCTCCACAAGCTTAGGGCTCTTACAGCCATCGCTGCCTCCACGACCCAACTTCCCATAGTCTCCGTCCCCCCACGACCACACCTGACCTGAGAGACAGACAGACAGACAGGCAGACAGACAGACGACACACAAAGTGGGCAAGAGAGAGGGACACAGCAATAGATTTGTATATATTAAAAAAGAGCAAGAGGGCAAGAAAGAGAGACACGAATGGAGAGAGAAAGAGACACACATGAGAGTCATCAAAATAAGACACGATACAAACCTGAACATGGTAAAAATAGTGTCAAAACATAGGTTTTAAAAAAAAACTGCAAAAAATGCATAACCCAGTATTTAGAATTAATGTAAAACGAAACTTAAAATTATAAATTTGAGAGTAATGACTTAAATCATATAGTCTTGAACAAGTTATAATTAAAATATATAATTAACCATCACAGTGCATTCAGTCTTTAAAAAAAGGAAAAACCACTCTTCAGTGGTGCGTACCGTTCTCTGTGACTGCCAGCGTCTGGGCGTCTCCACTGCCGCAGGCCACGTCGATGACCTTCAGCCCCTTCAGAACAGTCACCAGCATGGGCGTCGTCTGGTCCTCACTGGAGCCTGCACCACATCAGAGACAAAATAAATCTGATTAACTCGATATCTGGATAAACCCAAGTGCTGTGTTCATGTTTCACACCAAGTTGTCGTCGTCATCGTCAGTTTACCATGTCCCAGTCGGCCGTAGTTTCCTCGGCCCCACGTGTACAGGGCTCCATCTGCGGTGATGGCGGCGCTGTAGGTGCTGCCACAGGCGATGTGCACCACGTGTTTCCCGGCCTGCTTCCCAGAAAATGCCGCAATCATCGTTGGCTCTTCCAAATACCTGCAACACCAAACAGCTTCAACTTTTCAACGAAAAATCATTCAAAATGAAACGTTAGCATGCTTTCTCCTCAAAAATCAGCAATTCATGCCTGCAAAATTTCAAATCCCCCCATTTGCTCTCCCCACAACAACAACAAAAAAAATCATTTAAATAGCTTCTTAAGTCCTCGTTCACACATTTTTGAAAACAGCTTCGTTTTCCAACAAAATTTCCCATCTGCATGAATTTTTAAAAATCTCTCCATTCCATAAAAACACTCCCGTGAGTACTGCAGCCCAGTAGGTGGAATCATGACAAATTGATAACTTGATGAACTGAAGTTCATGGTTATTCAGCTCATATCTCAAACTATTTGAATATTTAAATTTCAAGTTTGGAGTTTAAACCCCCCCCAATATGAACTCTGTATCTCTCAGTCTAGCTCCGTTCATACAACCACAATCATGGGGAAGACTGCGGACTTGACAGTTGTCCAGAAGACCGTCTTTGAAGGTAAGCCACAGAAGGTCATTGCTGAAAAAGGTGCACAAGCAACAGGAATGGGCGAAGCCTTGAAAGGATTCTCAAGAATTCTCAAGTTGATTCAACAACTTGGGAGAGCTTCACAAGGAGTGGATTGAGGCTGGTGTAGGCGCATCAAGAGTCACCACACATAGATGTCTTCGGGAAAGGGGCTACAACTGTTGCGTTCCGAATATCAAGCCACTCCTGAACCAGAGACAACGTCAGAAGTGTCTTACCTGGGCTAAGGAGAGAAAGAACTGGACTGTTGCTCAGTGGTCCAAAGTCCTCTTTTCAGATGAAAGTAAATTTTGCATTTCATTGGAAAATCAAGCTTCCAGAGTCTGGAGGAAGAGTGGAGAGGCTCAGAATCCAAGGTGTTTGAAGTCCAGTGTGAAGTTTCCGCAGTCTGTGACGATTTGGGGTGCCATGTCATCTGCTGGTGTCGGTCCACTGTATTTTATCAAGTCCAAAGTCAATGCAGCATCTACCAGGAGAGTTTAGAGCACTTCATGCTTCCGTCTGCTGACAAGCTTTATGGAGATGCTGATTTCCTTTTCCAGCAGGACTTGGTACCTGCCCACAGTGCCAAAACTACCACCAAACGGTTTGCTGACCCTGATATTACTGTGCTTGATTGGCCAGCCGACTCACCTGACCTGAACCCCAGAGAGAATCTATGGGTTATTGTCAAGAGGAAGATGAGAAACACTCAACCCAGAAATACAGACGAGCTGAATGCTGCGATTAAAAGCAACCTGAGCTTCAATAACACCTCAGCAGTGCCACAGGCTGATCACCTCCATGCCACGTCTCACTGATGCAGTAATTCATGGTGAAGGAGCCCCAATCAAGTACTGAGTATATAGTACTTATAAAACACTTTTTAGAAGTTGGATATTTCTGTATTGTAAATCCTTCTTTGATCGCCGGAAATATTACAATAACTTGAGACACTGGATTTCTGATTTTCATGAGCTATAAGCGATAATCAAAATTAAAACAAAAAAGAAGCTAGAAATACTTCACTATGTGCAATGAATATAGAACATCTCGAAGTTGCTAAAGCGGTTATTTCTGTTGCCATGACAGCCCCCCCCCTTCCCCAAACCACTGTGGAAAAACGCAGAATATTTTCTTTTAATATTATGTAAACTAAATACAACTCTAAAATGATTGGCACGGATGATTCCTCGAATAAATCCTGTGGTGCATGTGGTCCATTGTTTCTCCTGAAATTAAATTTCTTCCTGCAGTTTGCACACTTTTTTGATTTTAGAATAAACTGCTCAAGTCCTTACGTGGTGTCTCCATGTCCGAGACGTCCTCCGTCTCCACATCCCCAGGAGAAAACCTCTCCGTTGGCCGAGAGAGCAAGGTAATGCTGGCCTTCAGAATGAGCGGCCAGCTTCACCATCTTCCTGGATGCCAAGCCATGAAGAAGCAGAGGGGACTGAAACACACACGCATGATAATTATCAGAGAGTACTTCAGTCATGTAAAACACTAAGCGCTAAAAGTGTGCCGGGACACTCACTAGCGTGGTGCTTTTATAATTCTGAGTGTAAACAGAACCAGAGATGGTCAGCAGGAGAAAGCCTTTCTCTGAGCACACGATTTGGGTCACACCCAGGTTGGACAGAGCTTTGCACTGGATTGGTCCGTTCAGATTGGCGTAGACTTTCCATCCCAGCAATCCCCAGCCAATCACTTCCTGCAACGTACTCTTTGAAAAAAAACAAATAAACAAAAACAGACACAGTGACGATCAGCACTGGGGTCCAAATTCACCTACAATTCTCAAAGGCTTGGCAGCTTTTTATTTTATTTTATTTTTTGGACAATTAAGAGCAAAACTCTTGCTTTTAGTGTGTTGTTGAATTATTCCAACTCTTGGTAAAAATTATATACAACAGGTTCAGTTACCTGCACAGGGCCATGGTCCTCCAACACAGCAGAGAGAGCAAGGAAGAGAAATAGAAAATTAAGGTCACAGGATGATGCAAATTAAAACGATCACAAATGTAACAAACTGCTTTTTGTATTTATTCGGGTCATCATGGCAGGTGTAGTACCTTGCTGGAGGTGGGTGAGCTGCACGGTGGGGGGCTACAGGGCACTGCTAGGCGGTCCAGGTGAGCCATAATGACCACAGCCGTCTGCCGTAAGTCAATGGCCAACTCATTGTCCTGGGGTAGGTTCAGGTAGCGCAGGAAACTCTCATTCGGGCTCAGCGGGGCAGATAAAATCTAAAAGAATGAAGAGGACCAATTTATAGTAGGACAACCACGACCACCAGGCGCAATTCCACAGGTTATAACTAGGCGTCCCGACAGACCTCGAGCTCCTCCTCACTGTTGTGGATGCTCTGGAAGCGTTGGAGCAGGGGCAGTAAGGGAGCACTGGTGCCCTGGCTGGAGCGCTCATTATCCATCTCTCTGGTGCCTCGATCCCACAGCCTCAGCAGCAGCAGCACAGCGGACAACAGCTGACTAAAAACAAATCACACACCGTCATTACTGCAGTATTGTATAGTTGGATATTTATCATCAGCTTGGCTGCAGGGAAACCCAATTCTCCTAACCTTCTCAAACATGACGAGCTGCACTTAGCAAAAGAATTTACATAATTACACACAACTGGATAAACTGCAACAGATGGCCCCTGACCTAGAAGAGAATCTTATGTAAGGAAAGTTAAAAAAGCGTTGTGTACCTGAGCGTGCCTCTCTGAACAGCCAGCTCTAGGAGAATCGCCAGGGCGAGGTGCTGATCCTGCAACGGAATGCCGCTGGGAGCTTTACCAATCCCGCCTCCATGCACTTCACTGCTCAAAAAAAAAAAAAAAGCCACACCCACAATTCAGTCATTACTGTTAGAGCAAGATGAAACAAAACGAATAAACGATCGCAAATGTACTTTGTGATTTAATCCCTTCTAGAGATTTGTCTCATTATGGAAGCAATGTTCTCATGAACTGATATTCACGTAAACTGTGGGTCATTATTGTATTTGTGTACTCTTGCTTAAAAACATTAAACTAATATTCATGTGTGTTCATGTTCGACCCAGATTCCAAAAAAAAAAAAAAAAGCTGCGACACTGTAAAACAAACAGGACGTCATGTTTTGCAAATCCTTTTCGAACCCATATTCAAGTGAACACAATACAAAAGACAAGCTATTTAATGTTCAAACCGATAAACATACATACACTCATTCTGAACTCAATGCCTGCAACACGTTTCAAAAAACATGGCACAGTGGTGTAGTGGTTAGCACGGTCACCTTGTTAACTTATATTTTCCCTCCATGTGTTTTTACCCTTTCACCCGGAAGAGGAAGTGTTATGGCTGCTCTCAGCGTCTGGCGGGAGTAGAGGAATGTGCATGAGGGAGTGAGGCGGCTCTGGCTGGGAATAAAGCTTGTGTAAAGTGAGAGAAGCGTGTTTATTGCGTTTAACATTGGTAGCAGAGGATGGCTGCTTCTAGTTACAAAGTTCCGCCGAAGTTTGATGAGTCCAGACCGTACGAAGGTTGGAAGAATGAAATCAACGTCTGGACGCGTGTTACAGAATTAGACAAAAAGAAGCAGGCGCTTGCTGTGGCCTTGGGACTCGAAGGAAGAGCTCGGGAAATAGCCATGGAAATACCCGCCGTCGACTTAGACAAGGATGACGGTATGGATACGTTGTTAATGAAACTGGATGGTGTGTTCCTGAAGGAGGAAAAAGATCGCGCATATGAGGCTTACTCCCATTTTGATAGGATTACAAAAGACGGCTCACTGTCCATGTCGGACTATATCATTGACTTTGAGCAGCGATATAACCGTATGAAAAAGTATGGTATGACTCTACCTGACGCTGTGTTAGCATTTAAGCTCTTGGACACTGCTTGTCTAGATGTGAAACACAGGCAACTTGCACTGACAGCGTGCAAAGACTTAAAGTTCAGTGACATGAAATCAGCACTTCAGAGGATCTTCGGAGGGAAAACGCCAGGTTCACTAAACGCAATTCAAGTGAATCAGCAAGACGTTGCGTTCTTCACAGAGCAAAGACTACTTGGACGAGGAAAACGGCACACGGCACAGACTGGACAACAGAGGCAGCCTTTAGCAGGTACCAATCCACTAGATAAATTCGGTAGGAGATCAAGATGCGCTATCTGCCAGAGCACGTTTCATTGGGCGAAAGACTGTCCTCATAAGCAGAGTGAATATGTAAAGTTAACTGAAGAAGATCCTGTTGAGGAATGTAATATCACACTGTTTACAAAGGCCTCTATGTCTGACTCGGAAATCTTCCTGGCTGAATCCCTGGGGTCAGCTATTATTGATACTGCTTGCACTCGAACTGTATGTGGGGAGAAGTGGCTGGAAAGCTATGTGAGAGACCTCAGCCCAAACCAAGTGAAACAGGTGCTGCAAGCTGAAATTCCCAGTTGCAGGCCATTTCGATTCGGAGATGGAAACGTAGTATATTCCATCAGAAAAGTGAAGCTACCTGCTAAAATAGGACAGACAAAATGTCATGTTGAAACTGAAGTGGTCAAAGTTGATATCCCACTGCTGCTGAGCAAAGCATCCCTGAAGAAAGCTGGCACCATTTTGGACATGGAAAATGACAGGGCTGTAATGTTCAGACACCCTGTGCCTCTTGAGTTCACTAGCTCTGGCCACTACTGTGTAGACATCAGAGATAAAGATACTGCAAAGAGTGAGACTGATGTTGAGGTCCTCGCTGTCAATGACAGTATGTCATTAGACACAAGTGAAGATGAAGTCCTTACAGTAACAGAAAACATGTCCGCTGATGAGAAACACAAAGTTCTCCTGAAGCTTCACAAACAGTTTGGCCATGCGTCCGCAGATCGTCTACAAAGACTCATTCATAGCGCTGGAAATAAGGACAAAGAATGTATCGCTATTTTGCAACAAATAGTACATGACTGTGACATATGCAAAAGGTACAGCAAGGCAAAGCCAAAGCCTGCTGTAGGTTTGCCCTTGGCTTCAGAGTATAATGAAACGGTAGCAGTGGATCTGCACGAGTTGGAACCAGGCTTATGGTACCTCCATATCATCGACCAATTCACACGTTTCAGTGCTGGAAACATTGTGAAAACAAAGAAACCCTCTGAAATTGTCAACTCCTTCATTCACACATGGATAAGTGTACATGGTGCCCCCCGGAGACTATACAGTGACAACGGTGGAGAATTCAATAATGAGGAAATAAGAGACATGGCGGAAAACTTCAACATTGAGACAAGAACAACAGCAGCGTACAGTCCCTGGAGCAACGGCCTGCTGGAGAGACATAATCAGACACTCACCGAAATTCTCCAGAAGGTGAAACGGGAAAATGGATGTGACTGGGACACTGCTCTTGACTGGGCTCTTATGGCCAAGAACAGTATGCTCAATGTCCATGGGTATAGCCCACATCAACTAGTCTTTGGACAGAACCCCAACCTCCCCTCTGTACTAGTTGATAAGCTACCTGCTCTAGAGGGTACCACTGTAAGTGCTAGGGTAGGAGAACACATATCAGCTTTGCATGCTTCCAGGAAAGCATTCACTGAAGCCGAATGCTCAGAGAGAATTAGGAGGGCACTTCGGAAGCAGCTCAGGCTTACAGATGACAAATATGTTACAGGTGACAGAGTATATTACAAACGAGCAAACTGCACTGAGTGGAAGGGACCAGGGGTGGTTATTGGTCAGGATGGAGTTGTTGTATTTGTAAGACATGGTGGGATTCTTGTTAGAGTCCATCACTCTAGGCTTTGTAAGTTGAACACACAGGACAAGCAGACTGCACAAGATGATTCTAACAGAAAAGCAGAAAGTCAGGGAGACATGACAAACACTGCAGTAGATAGCTCAGATAGTGATCAGAGTACTGATGATGAACAAGAGACGACAAGTGGCATGGAGGTGAATACGGGAGAAGTGTTGCACCCACCTTTGACACAAACTAATGTGACACAAACAAACACAGAACACAGGGCCTGTGGTAACCCCGGCCCTTTTGCAGATGTTAAGTTAAGAACAGGTCAGACTGTAACATTTGTGGGCAGAGATGATGGCATTCAACATACAGCCAGGGTTTTAGGCAAAGCAGGAAAAGCCACAGGAAAGTACAAAAACTGGTATAACCTACAACACCTTGAACCTGATGGCAGTGAGGGACAAAAGGAGTCAGTTGATATGTCACATGTTGATAGTCTTACCATTGAGTCAGATGACAGGGAGACTGATGTGCTTATAACAAAAGACATCTCATTTGATACAGCAAAACAAGAAGAGATAAGGAATTGGCAGAGTAATGATGTGTTTGTGGAGGTTGAAAATGCAGGCCAAAAATGTGTCTCCACCAGATGGGTCTGTACTCTAAAAGAAACTCCCAAGGGTATTGTGCCTAAAGCACGACTTGTAGCCAGAGGTTTTGAAGAGCTTAATATGCAGGAATTACAGAAAGATTCACCAACCTGTGCCTCAGAATCTCTTAGGCTACTGCTATCAGTAATCTGTCAGAATCTGTGGCAAGTCCACTCTATGGACATCAAATCTGCATTCTTGCAGGGCATGGAGTTGTCCAGGGATATTTATATCCGACCCCCTCCTGAGGCAGGCAGTGAAAATGTTCTGTGGAAGCTGAAGAAATGTGTATATGGTCTTGCTGATGCATCACTATATTGGTATAACAAAGTCAAAGCAATCATTCTGAGCACAGGTGGTAAAATGTCGCAGGTCGATCCAGCAGTCTTTTATTGGTTAGACAAGGAGTTTAAGGTCAATGGAGTTCTTGCATGCCATGTAGATGACTTTCTTTGGGCAGGCTCAGAAGACTTCGCAACAAACGTGATTCCCCTACTGAAGTCAGCATTTCATGTAGGGCGTGAGGAGCATGAACATTTCTGCTATGTGGGGATGGATTTTACGACTGTTGATGGGGTAGTTCAGGTACACCAGCATAGTTACATTGATAATCTACAACCTCTTTACATGCAACCAGCACGTGCTTTACAAAGGGATGCCCCTCTTAATGAAGCTGAAAAGGAGCAGCTTAGGTCAAAAATAGGACAGATCCTGTGGGTTGCCAAGCAGACCAGACCAGATGTTATGTTTGACTCATGTAGTTTGGCATCTAATATCAAAAATGCTACAGTACAGGCTATGCATGAGGCAAATAAGATCATCCGTAAACTTAAGTCAGAAAAGGTGACCCTCAAGTTTCAGCATTTGGGAAACAATGATGCGCTCAACTTAGTCGTCTTCAGTGATGCTTCTCTCGGTAATCTCCCAGATGGAGGTACACAGGGGGGGACATTGATTGTTCTTATGGGAAAAGAAGGGAAGTTTTCTCCTCTCTATTGGCAATCCAAGAGAATTAGACGTGTTGTACGAAGCACTCTTGCAGGAGAAACACTTGCTATGTCGGATGGTATAGACAATGCTGTTTTTCTTGCAACCCTCTTTTCTGAGTTAACCACTGGTAATGTTCAAATGAATTTCCCTTCATTGGTCTGTGTGACTGACAATCACTCTCTGTTCGATGCCCTTAAGTCAACTAAGCAGGTCACAGAGAAGAGACTTAGGTTGGAAATAAGCAGCATTAAGGAGCTCATACAAAATAAGAAAATCAAGGAGATGCTCTGGTCAGACACAAAAGGCCAACTCGCTGACTGTCTCACCAAAAAGGGAGCATCAGCTCTGCTGCTATTGAAAGCTTTAAGTGAAGGACTGTGGAATCTGTGGTAAAAATGTTGTTTGACTATTCAAAGCATGCATTAGTAGGTTGTTCAACTCACTCTGAATGTATCAAGATGTCACTTGAGAGGTATTATTTTTTTGTTTATAGTCATTTGATGACTTTGTATATTTATTTGAAATATTCTGACAAGTATTACTTTTATTTTTTTTATTGTTTTTGTTTTGTTTTCTTTATTTCACATAAAAAGGATAGGGAGATTGTTAACTTATATTTTCCCTCCATGTGTTTTTACCCTTTCACCCGGAAGAGGAAGTGTTGTGGCTGCTCTCAGCGTCTGGCGGGAGTAGAGGAATGTGCATGAGGGAGTGAGGCGGCTCTGGCTGGGAATAAAGTTGTGTAAAGTGAGAGAAGCGTGTTTATTGCGTTTAACATTGGTAGCAGAGGATGGCTGCTTCTAGTTACAAAGTTC
>JAOBRE010000023.1:76327565-76338093 GCA_027574745.1 Occidentarius platypogon
CAAAACGAATACACTAATAGAAAACACAAAACCAATTTCAGCAGGATTTAACTCAGACTACATTTTACTCCGTTACATACACCCCCCTTAAATTCTGCTAAATTGGGGACGTACCATGAAACCCTACTGAAAGACAGCGAGAAGTCTCAGATAAAGTGGTGAAAGAAGAAAGAGAAAGGGAGAAGTCGTACAGTAGTACATACAGCAATACTACAGAAGGGCCTACAGTGTACTATCGTAACTAGAAAGTGTCACCACTGAAGAGTCAAAAGCTTTATCGACTACACAAAAAAATCCTCCAACTAGGGAGCACTACAAGAATGGGAAAGGCGCCATATCCCATACTCGTTAAGTGGATATCAGAAATGCCTGTTACATCTCAAATTAAGCTAAGACTGAACTAGTGAATATGCGTGTGTGCGGGGAAAACTGTGTACTACCACTATGTGTGTGTACTTCTGTGTACGAGCTGTGCAGTGATACAGTCAGCTTAAAACAAGCTGGCAACTAGGGATATAAGAGAAGTAACTGTGGAAGTGTGTGAGGTACCCAGGACTTGCTCATTCATCTCGCATATGAGTCTTTTGGGTGGTTTGACGACTCTGCCTCATCTTGTCGTCTTGCCAACATCATCAAAGCTCTGGAGCTGAGCCGAGACAACAGGTTCATCGAACACTGGGTCATCACAGGGAATGGCCATGGAGTGGGGTTCAACACCTTGCGGGGCATCAGACACAGGCATGACGACGCTGAGCTGATTGCTCTCTCCAACCGCAACTCCACTTGCTGAGTCACTTGGCTCCGACACGCAGTCCGCTTCAGACATGTCAGACACTCCAGTGAGGTCATCTCCATGCTCCATCCCCTCGAAGTCGTCGGGACTGCTGAACACCCATTGTGCAGTACGATCTCCCGCGTCATCTTCAGCCGGGGAGTGGCCTTTGGGGACTTTTGGACTGGACGGGGGCCCTCTGGGGTCTGAGGACAGCTGAGGCTGGTGGTCTGTGGACTGGACATCCCGCTCGTCGTCAAGGGGAAGGAAATTAACAGGCAGTAGCAGATTCCTGTGGACTACCTTCACCTTATCAGTGCGAACATCTTTGATTCGGTACACATTGACGGAGGGGTTCACAGCTACAACTTCATATGGAGAGGCCTCCCACTTGTCAGCTACTTTCCGTTTTCCTCTTTCTCCTCTGTTTGCAACGAGCACTCTGTCTCCAATGGCGAGTGGTGAGCCTTTGACTTTCCGGTTGTAGAGCTTCGCCTGTCGAGTCTGCTCCTTCTGACTGTGTCTCTGTGCGATCTGCACGGCCTCACGCATGTCTTTCTTCAGGCGGGACACAAACTCACTGTGATCCACCACCGCACAGTCAGAGAGGGTGCTTTGAAACAGGATGTCAACTGGGAGACAAGGGACTCTGCCGAACATGACGTAGAATGGCGCAAAGCCAGTTGTCTCGTGCTCTGTGCAATTGTAACAGAAGGTGAGGAACTTCAACATCTGTGGCCACTTGGCTTTAGACTTTGGGGGCAAAGTTCTGATCATGGACCCAAGGGTCCTGTTGAACCTCTCGACGACTCCGTTGCCCATGGGGTGATAGGGCGTGGTATGGGACTTGTCGACACCAGCCAGAGACAGCAGTTCCTTGATCAGCTTGCTTTCGAAGTTCGCGCCTTGGTCTGAGTGAATTCTCTTCGGAAAGCCATAGACGAGGAAGAATTCATCCCAGAGTTTTCGAGCTACTTGCTTGGCAGACTGATTCTTACAGGGGAATGCGTGGGCCATCTTGGAAAAATGGTCTGTAACAACCAGGACATCCACACACTTGCCGTCGCTCACCTCAGCAGACCAGAAATCGATGCAGACCAGCTCCATTGGCTCTGATGTGCGAATACTCTCCAGCGGGGCACAGGCATGGGGCTCAGGAGTCTTCCCAACAACACAGCGGCGGCAGTTGCTCACGTGCCTGTCGATATCGCGCTTCATCCCAACCCAGAAGAATCTCTGCTTCGCGAGGGACAGTGTTCGACTCTTCCCTTGGTGTCCAGCTGAATCATGGATCCCATCTAACACTTGTGCTTTGAGGGAGTCAGGCACCACAAACAGGAAAAGGCGTTTGTTCATGTTGCCATCTCTCCGCTCTTTGCACAGCACACCATCACGGACTGTCAGCTTGTCCCAATGCCTCAAGAGCTGGCGTACACTGCAGGGTTCAGCTGCTCTCTCACGTTTCGAAGGCTTTCGACGTCTCTCGATGAAGTAGAGCACCCGTCTGATGGTTCCATCTTGTCCTTGTTGGCTCACCAAGCTGCTGTGAGGGATAGGGGTCTGAGCCTGCTGCAATTGAGGGACAGCTAGACTCACACCCGGTACTTCGCTCAGCCCACCAGTGGAGTGCGCACTGAGAACAGCTGAAATCTCAGGCGCCTCGACTGAACCACCGTGGCTGCTGGACGAGCTGCTGGACGTGTCGCATGGCTGCTTGCCGGACCTCAGGACCATCTGGTGATTGTTGCTGTACTTGAATGCATCTTGGACAGTGTCATCCCTGACAGCACCGACGTTCTTCAGGAGGGTGACATATGGCTCTGTGACGATGCGGTGGCTTATACAGGACTTCACAAACGGCTCTCTGCTAAAGGCGTCGGAGACAACATTTTTGGGGCCCGGGACATACTTGAGATCGAAGCTGTATGATGCAAGCTTGGCCACCCAGCGCTGTTCACAAGCATCCAGTCTGGGTTTCGTCAAGATATATGTCAGGGGATTGTTGTCAGTCCAGGCTGTGAAGTGGCGTCCTTTAAGCCAGTGGCTGAATTTCTCGCAGACGGCCCATTTCAATGCGAAGAACTCCAGTCTGTGCGCAGGGTAGTTCATCTGAGAGCGAGAGAGCGTCCTGCTGGCGAAGGCTACCGGTCTTGCCACCTCTTCACCAGGGGGAACTTGAGACAGGACTGCTCCAACTCCATCAAAAGATGCGTCAACGGCCAGGATGAAAGGCTGGTCAAAGGACGGATGGGCCAAGACCACACTCTCCAGCAGGTCAGACTTCAGGACTTCAAATGCCTTTTGACATGCAGGTGTCCAGTCAGTGGGAGTGAGCTTGGCGTAACACATTCTCTTTCGTGGTTTCCTCCCCTTTCTCACAGGTGTCTGCTTGCTGGATCCTGCCGTTAACTGGAAGAGTGGCTTGGCCTTAGCAGAGCATCTCTCGATGAAGTGTTGGTAATAGAGCACCATTCCGAGGAACGATCTTATCTTCTTCGGACATGGTGTCTGTCCATCAGCTTCCATCAGATCGGCTTGCTGCACCTTGCAGAGGGCCTCAACTTTACTCGGGTCTGTCTGCACGCCGGCCTCGGAGATGACATGTCCGAGGAAACACACAGACTTCCTCATCAAGTGGCACTTCTTAGGGGCCAGCTTCAGGTTGTTGCTCTTCAGACGGGAGAACACCATCTCCAGACGCTCCAGCGCCAATTCTTCCGTGGGGGCAAACACCATGAGGTCGTCCAAGTAGCACAGCAAGCTGGTGAAGTTCTCATCACCGAAGATGGATAGCATCATCCGCATGAAAGTGGCTGGGCTGTTGGATAAGCCTTGAGGCATGCGATTATACTCGTGAAGACCAAAGGGTGACGAGAAGGCGGTGAACCTCTTGTGTTCTTCACATAGTGGCACGTTGTAAAAGCCCGATGTCAGGTCCATGGTGGAAAAGAATGCATTGCCACCCAAAGCCGCGAGGACATCGGCCTGGTGTGGGTGGGCGTCCTTGACAGTACGAGCGTTGAGCCATCTGAAGTCAGTGCATATCCTCAAGTCGCCATTCTTCTTCCAGACTAGGACTAGTGGTGAAGCATAGTCACTGTGTGACTTGCGGATGATACCTTTCTCCTCCATCTCGTTCAGCGCCGTTCTGAGCTTGGCGTACTGGCTGGGTGGTATACGCCTGTATGGCAAACGAAAGGGTCTGTCATCGGTAAGATGAATGCGATGGACGAAACCACTAGCGTCACCACAGTCCATCTTGTCCCTGGAGAAGATTGACTCATGGCTCTCGATGATCCGCAACAGCCTGTCTCTCCCCTCTGGTGACACCTCACAGGACTCCAGGTCGATGTCCGAGAGATTCATGCTGTCCAAGACATGTCTCATCTCTTCAGGCGTTCTGGGCGTAGCTGGGCTGCTCTCCATGCACTGCACATTGGACTTGAACTCGGTAGGCAGCAGCAGGTCTTCCACGGCAACACAAGGTGACACGTCTGCCATTTTGGTGTTTCGTCTCAGTGTGACTCTGTGGCTGGTTGGATTAATGACCTTCAGTGGGATGGAACCGTCTCCCCAAAGAGGTGTGACCACTCTGCCAACCATAATGTTCTTCGGCCTCGACCTCGACTTCATCGGTTCAACGATCACTGTGCTGCCCATGGAAAGGACTGAAGATGCAGGCAACTTCCCCCACACCAGGTGCTCTGTCTGCGGCTCTAGTGTCACCCTCCTCTGGAGCTTTACAGTACCCACTCTCTCAGGCACAGACTCGCTTCTCCACCGCACAGTGTTGGAGAACAGGGACAAGAACTCGCGGCATTCCTCACTCTGGTGGTGGCTGGGCGCAGACATGAGTCTCCAGTAACTACTCGTGCCTCTCAGCTGCATCAATAGCTCCTTGATCGCGTTGGTGCCCATGATGAACTCTTCAGACTGTCCTGGCACCACTAGAGTAGGCACAGACATGGGACAACCGTACACAGTAATGTTGAGGTCGTAGATCGCTGTAGGCGTGATTCGATGGCCTCCACAGCCAACAATGACAACATCTCGGGCAGACTGCTTCGTGATACTGGGGATGCTCTTCACTAAACTCGCTTCAGCTGACTCACTAAGAGTACATGCCATGGAACCACTGTCAATGAGGGCTTTAAGTGTGGGACCACCTTCAATTGAAACTGGAGTGTAAAACAAACTATCAGACTTAGGGACTGACTGAAAACTCTGAAAAATGACTGTTTTGTCTGATGAAATATCGCTACTGTACATCTCGCTCAATGTGTCGAAATCCGAAAAAGCTCCAAAGCTAGAGGTGGGAGGCTCACTCTGGAGATCTACGTGGTCCTCCCCTACACGCAGATCATTCAGTTTGACGGCTGGTTTGTTGCTACTGCACTCCCCCTTCTGTGTGGACATCTGTTCCTGGAGTGGTCAGGTGAAAAGCACTGGAAGCACAGCTGGTGTTGCAAGCAGTGAGACAGAGCAGTGTGACTGGTGTCCCTACAAACTAAGCATGGCACATCTTTGAGACCCTGGATCCGAGGCAAGCCACCGGGCCTCCTACTTGTTGTTCTGGGCTGAGCGTCGCGCATCAAGACTTTCTCCAGCATAGTGAGCATTCTCTCCATGGCGGAGCTGTCAGCAGAGGCCTGTAGTGTCGCGGCTGGTGGTGCAGGCTGAGCGCCACCACGGGGCTGTGTTGGTGGCAGCACAGTAGAGGTGGACTGCAGTGGAAGCTGGGTGTCACACAGAGGCTCAGAGGTGGAGTTCACGCCCATCCTGTTCACATTCACTGCTACTTGGCTTCTCATGCCCATGTTAGCTGTCTTAATGAATTTCTCCACGTGGTACTCTGTCAGAATCTCCTGCACCTCAGCAGTGGACCACTTGTCTACGGTCTTAGACCGGAAAGCGAGGGCTAGGTCAGTGCTCGGGCAGTTCCTGATGAACATGCGTGTGACCTCAGTGGACAGGCTATCTTGTGGCTTTCCCTGTTCTCTGAGACACTCTGCGGCGACGTCAGCAGCACGGTTGAGGCGCAGCCAGTAGTCATAAGGATCCTCCTGTGAACAAGGGAGAGTGGTGTAGAAGTCTTGGAGAGGGAGAGGCGAGAACTGTGCACAACTGAAGTGCTTCCTCAAAAGACTGTAGATCGACTCTGGGCTACTCTTGACATCAATCCCACTAGACCGAATGCCCACTTTGACAACTTCCTTGGCTTTGCCTCTCAAGTGGATCAGAATCTCTTCACCTTGTTCGTCAGTGGACAGGCCTCCCTTTCGGATGAAGGTTCGCATGAGCTCAATCCATTCCTCCAGTGTAACGGTGTCTGACGAGTCGCCTCTGAATGTGGGAGGGTCTTTCACTTTTCGTTGGCTGACTACATGTAGCTGAGATGAACTCGACAAGTCCTGAGTTGCAGTGCGACTGTCAGTGTTAACACTAGAGGTATGTACCGGGCTAGACCCACTTAAGTGTGCAAGGAGACTGTCAGCTAACTGTTGACCAATGTGCTGCACAATGTTACTCATCTGGCCTAAAACATCATGTGTAACATCAGGAGTGGAAGTGCAGGGGGGCTGAGAAGGAGGGAGACTATCATGCTGAGTGTGAGTGGGAGAGTGGGTGTGTGAGTGAGTGGGAGCGTGTGTGTTGTGAACTACTGGACTAGGAGACGCCATCCCTACACCTCTACCCACAGAGTTAATGGTAGGAAAAGGAATGGGTGTCCCCAACAACCCTCTACCGCGTCCTACACTGACCGGTGACTGAAAGCCATTAGGTTGAGGGCTAGCCATGGTTAAAATGAAAATGGCAAGACAACTGAGGACAGTAAGAAAGGGAAAGAGAGAAGGAGAGAAACCCACATGAAGCACTATAAAATACCGTGCTGAAGTATCATAAAGCCCCACTCAAGTCAATACTACAGGCCTACAGCCACTACAGTCTGCCTAAACACCATAAAAACTGCATAGAAGCAGGATGGACACTTAACCACTGCAATACAATACTGCAATACCTAAAAAAAATGCACTACTAATGCACTGCTGCACTAAATGCACTAAAAAAATGCACTACTAAATGCATAAACTGCACTAAATACACTGTACTGTAATTAAAACACCACAAAGCACATAAAACTACTGCAAGTCTAAATGTAACTTCACCAAATATACTGCACTAATAATGAAGACACTAATATTTAAAACACAGCATACAGTACAAAAAGTACTGCAAGTCTAATGGCTCAAACGTGCAAACTGTCGTTGTTAAACATATAATGTTCTAAAACCATTCATAGAAACGTCAACAAGTTAATTTATGGGTCCACCGGTTCGGTAGAAGGTCTTCGATCTTCTTGTTGAATCTCGGACGTCACGGCACCAATGTCACGGGTTTCGTTACGGGGGTGTTATGGTCTCGACTCTGCGTTGTGTTGTAACCGAACAGAAAGATGTCCACACCATAGCTGCAAGTCATCATCTTTTACTCTGGTTAACAAATAGAAACATACAACGACATCAGTCGCCGGGGTAAATGCCTCTGTCCGCTCCTCTTCCCAGACATAAGGTTGACAGGGCTTACATATAACTGATTCACAATATTTTAAAACAAGTAACAAAAAGAGCAAGGCTCTAATAACAGTGATACATAAACCACGCTAGCATTCCAACCGGCGGGACGGTTAGCTAACTATGCTAGCGGGCTGACTAGCATGAAACATCTTACACAATGAATGAATGAAATATTAACGATTACACACCTGGTTAACAAATAGAAACATACAACGACATCAGTCGCCGGGGTAAATGCCTCTGTCCGCTCCTGGCAAAGTAAAAGGACGAAACAAAAAGAAACTAAAACCACTAACTACCCAACTCATACAGTAAAGTTAGCCACGGGCTTATCCTATGCCCGTGGCTAATAACTACGTGACAAGACAACATTTACGCACAAGAACACGACAATACATCAAGGGATGACTAGGGGAGTGATTAAAATAGAAGATTAGGGCTCTATAAAACATGGATGGTTTGTTATGATAAAGATATATTATAGATCGATTTCGATATCATAGGGGAGCAACGTACCTCTTCCCAGACATAAGGTTGACAGGGAAGAGTTGAGGGACGCAGGGACGTATAAACGCGAAGACAAGACACACAAGACGGAACGCCAGGAGGGACACAAGGGTACAAAGCGGACCCACCCCGAGCCACAAACAAAAACAATAAGAACATAACGGTGTGTAACCATTAAGGAAACAAAACGAATACACTAATAGAAAACACAAAACCAATTTCAGCAGGATTTAACTCAGACTACATTTTACTCCGTTACACATGCAAACTCCACACAGAAAGGCCCTCGCTGGCTGCTGGGCTCAAATCCAGGGCCTTCTTACTGTGAGGCGACAATGCTAACCACTATCTCACCATGCCACCCCACCCTAAAGTCTGTTAACACAATTCTCAACTCATTAAACTTTGTTGTCGCACTAGCCACATGGTGTTCAGTGAAACATGCATCCTCCATATTGCTTACAGCCTGCCCAAGATACCTAAATTCTCTCACATCCTTGATGGTCTGGCCATCCATACTAAGCAATGTTTGCTCCTGCGCAAGGGATTGGTAATTGAACACCTGAATTTTAGTTTTCTTGAAGGATATTATCAGCCCAAAATGCTGACAGGTCTCACTGAGAATGCTCAAAACTGTTTCGGCCTCATACACAGATTTAGAGAAAAGAACAACCGTCACTGTATAGATTGCAATTTAGCAATAAATGTGGAATAAGTTCCGGCAAGTTTTGACAGGATTTTACTTGGTTTCCTTTTTATCTCACAAAAAAAAAAAAAAAAAAACCTGCCATTTTAGCAGGGGTGTGTAGACTTTTTGTATTCACGATAATTCTTTTGGGTGATGCAGTATTAAAAGTTCCATGATGACTCTGCATGGTTCTCATAAAAACTATAAACTAATATGTGTCAGGGTGCAGGCACTTACAGATGTAATTGCAGGGGAGAGCAGAAAGCAAACAGTAACAAAGCTGAATTGTGAGACCAGAATCATGGTCAAGGACAGGCAAGGGTCAGTTGATCAGCAAGCAGGATAATGTAGAAAAGACAGGAAGCATAAACAAGGATAGTGAGAATCAGAACAGTGGGCAGGCAGAGAGATAAAGGCTCGGTATGCACTGGAGAACACAGAACAATACTTCGTACTGAGTGTTTGTGAGAGAGAGATTTAAGTGGCGTGGTTGCTGATTGATGAATTTCAGCTGAGTTCAATATTCCGGTGACAAGGGATGCTGTGGCTCATGGGAATTGTAGTCTTGGGCGGCCATGTTTGTAGTTTGCTCAGCATTGTTCTCAATACTCTCACTGACAATATGTAAATAATTTTAACTGGATATCGCTTTGCTTTAAACGTTAAAAAAATACAATGAATACAAAGGTAGAGAGACACCAATTTCATGCTATACAGAGACAAAATATAATCAAGAAATCTGTTTGGTTTTAAAGTGTGACCTTTCCCCTTCACTTTTTTAAACAATTGAGTGCACTCTGTATAATCTCACTGTAAATCACAAATATCAATCCCATTATCAGAGTGCAGGCACTTATGGATATATGTGCAAGGAAGAGCGGGGAGCAAACTTGTAACGAAGCCAAATCTCAAAACAAGAAGCGTGGTCAAAAGGCAGGCAAGGGTCAATCGATCAGCAAACAGGGCAATATAGAAGAGACAAGCAATGTAAATAAACAGAGATAACGAGGGTCAGAAATACTAGAGTAAGGCAGAGGTAGAAAGGATTGTTATGGACTGGAAAACACAGAATGATACTTTGCATTGAAGGGGTGTGTGTGTGAGAGAGGCTTAAATACTGCGGCTGATGAGTTGTAAATGAACAACAGCTGATTTCAATAAGCTGGTGACAGAGGGTGCTGTGCTCTTTGGGAGTTGTAGTTTTGAGTGGCCATGTTTGTAGTTTGGCTAGTGCTGTTATTCTCAATGCCTTGACTGACACCCATGATTATTATTATTATTATTTTAGAAGAAGAAGCCTTTATTTGTCACATGCACACTCAAGCACAGTGAAATTCATCCTCTTTAACCCATCTGAAGCAGTGAACACACACACATACCCGGAGCAGTGGGTAGCCATAATACAGCACCCAGGGAGCAGCTAGGGGTCAGGCACCTTGCTCAAGGACACTTCAGCCCAAGGCCGCCCCATGTTAGCCTGCATGTCTTTGAATTGTGGGGGAAACCAGAGCACCAAGAGGAAACCCACGCAGACACGGGGAGAACATGCAAACTCCACACAGAAAGGCCCCTGTCAGCCACTGGTCTCGAACCCAGAACCTTCTTGCTGTAAGGCGACAGTAACTCAAATCAATCCCAAATGACACATGCCAAAAGAATCAGCAGACCCATCTACATTACTTAAGTCAAAATACAGATCCCACTGGTCAAACGTTACTCCGATACAAGTGAAAGTTGTACGGTCAAATTTTTACTTAAGTACGGAACTACTTGCTTTTAAAAATACTTAAGTGTTAAAAGTACATTTTCTGTCAACGCATTGTTGTATTATTGCCAACACCTCATGCCTCTGAAGCAACCGACTGGATTCACAAAATGAACGCATGTTGTGCCATCATGTTGGTTTAACGTTAAGCTAGCTAGTCAGTGAAGCTCCACCTGACATGCTAGCAAACTCTTTTCAAACTCAAAATCATATTGGGTAGC
>JAOBRE010000024.1:910414-920775 GCA_027574745.1 Occidentarius platypogon
TATTGTGGTAGGATTTTTTTTTTTTTTAAATATGTAAAGATGTTTTTACTTTTATTGCATTTCACAGAACAAGAATTTGCTTCCATAGTGTGGAAAGTGACTTGCGAGGTGTGTCAAAGACCGCAACATGGATTCGTGGTTGGCTTAAAAGCCTCTACAGAAATCCTACATAATGCATGAGTGGTGTTTGTTCCTCAATGTGATTGCTTCCTAATCATCAGTGTAATTATCCTGGAACCAAGTGCACCCACCATTAGAGCTCTTGAACCCGATACGCTGAAAAGATCAAGGAGAAATAACTTGCATCGTCATGTTCCAGAGAATCCGGATGGTTCTTTCTGAAGAATCCAAAGTGAAGGCTGCAGCAAGGACACGTTTTGTGTTCCTGACGTAACGTAGACTTGATCACCATCCAAGTAATTCCTGTAATGGAGAAGAGACAAAGGTTGACCGAGTTCTGGTGCCATCGTACCTGTGATCTGCAAGAATCCAGTCTCATTGTGTTTGACTTGAAAGTGGATGTAATCTAATAGGAATCTGATTTGAAGAGATCGAGTCTGGTTGTTCCTGAAGAATCGTAGTTGCAGTTGCCAAGCAATATGAAAAAAGGACACGTTGGTTTGACTTTTTCTTTCGCCACAGGAAAGGCATGAGTCATCATGTAGGATGGTGGTCTCGAGAAGAAAAAATATTAATCAGAGGCTGTTATTGTGAGTGAGCAGGTACCAAAATAACATTTGGCATTGACCCTTCGTTTAGTTTGAACCAGGCTTGATGCTAATGATTTACAGACTTTGTTTCGCAGTATCCTATCTTTCTGTTTCTTCTGCGCATTATCCTCCGAGACGTACAGAACCATCCGTCTGTTCAGCATTAAGCACTTTTGTTTTAATCTAATTTTAAACCATGGCCAGAAAAACAAAAGGCCATTACAGGAAACGCCATGACCCCGGGGCAGGATCGGGAACAAATTTCCATCTTCAGCTGGAAGTTGAAATCCCCAGATTTCTAACCTTTATCTTGTCTTCTCTGTGTGTTCTAGCTCGCCAATATGATCCTACCAGAAGAAGAGAACTTCCTGTTGCTATTCCGTCGTGAAGCTCCTCTGGACAACAGTGTGGAGTTTATGAAGGTCCCCCATCATCATGCTTTATATTATTTTTAAAAGTAGACCTCCTTGATAAATAGGGTTCTTTTTTTTATCTCTTGATAGATCTGGAGGAAGTATGATGCAGACAGCAGTGGTTATATATCTGCAGCAGAACTGAGGGTAGGAAAGTGATTTCATCCAACACTAACCATGTTTCCACTGGCCTTTATTCATCTGATGGGGGACTTTAGATAAAGTGCCGTTCAGCTGAGGCACAATCCAAACCAAGCAGGCACCGTTTCAAAAAAGGGTTCCTCAAGGGTTCTCTGGTCCCCTTTTTCAACCAACAGGGAATGGGTTCTTGAATCGGTTCTGTTCAGGAGTCTTTGAACCTTGGTAATCAAGGATGCGTTATGAAAGAAGGGCATGGGACCATTTCACAATGGATAGCGGTGTGCATTGATTGCCTGCGAGTTTTTCTGTTTTTGCAGATATTTTTCAGTCCCTTTTTTTTTTTTTTTTCTCTTTCTTGTGTCCTTTTCCATTGCGTTCTCCATCGCTGCACTCCACTTCCTCTCCAAACTAATGACACGCCCACCAATGTCATGGTTCATGCTGGAAAAACCAGCTGTATTTTGGTTCCATCTGGGAACCAACTTTTCAGGTTCCAAATGACTATTTTTGGTCAAAATACTCTGGTTCAGTATTTGGTGCGGGAATCAAAACTGAACCAATTCCCTGTTGGTCAAAAAGGTGTACAAGTTCTAAAGGGCTTTCGAAAGAGCATCCACTTTGAATGGTTCATGATGGGGAAAATCTTCAACCTGAAGAGGCCCTTTGGGGTGTGACGCATGAGCCGTTATTTAAGTATCTGGTTAGCAGTTCAAGGTTTTTGGTTTTGTCTCGACTCCAATGATGCTACCACCACCATGTTTCACAGATGTTTTGGCTCTGGACTATAATTGTTCGTTTTTCTTGACTCTTTCTTCTTTGCAACACTTGTTTAAATACGGGGTGATCTGGGGCTCTCATGTCCTTAAGACCTTGTTCCAGATCTCTCCAGGAATACTATACACTTTGTTTAACCAGACTGCAGCCTGGCCTTTCTGATGTTGAATGTGAACAATGGTTTGGAAGTCACACTGGCATTTTGTTCCGTTTATGGCGGTCTCTGAGACGTCCTTGATCTGTTAAATTTTTTTTCTATTCCTAAACACATTGTTTGGGCAACCTCTGCCATAAGGTTTGTCTTCCATAGGTTTCCTCAAGGTTTCTTTGGCTAAGTAAAGGTTTGAGTGTTCTAAAGAGCTTCTGTTTAGGATCCTTTTTTTTTTTTTTTTTGGTAATTGGGGGGGAAGAGAATCCTCAACCTGACAAAGCCTTTGATGGTGACTCCTAGAACATGATACTTTTATGGAAAAAATAACCTGCTGAGCAGTTGAGGGTTTACTTAATTTTGAATCAAGCCCAAGCCACAATGCTACCTCCCACCATGTTTCACAAATGACATGGTTGGCTCTGGACCATAATCCTCTGTTTTTCTCAGCAACATGAGACTAAAGGTTCTCGAGCTTCTGTTTGGAACCATTCCAAACAGGGAGACCCTCAACCTGAAGAAACCCTTCAGGGTACTATGTGGAACCATAAATCAGAAAGTCCGATGCAGGTCGAAATGCTTTTTTGGCATTTTCTCCACTCCGTTTATCCTTCAGGTGTTAATGTTTAGTCCGCTCCATCGCAGGTCAGGTTCTGATTTATGCCTTGCGATCTTTTTCTTCGTTTCCGAGCAACGTTGAGTCACAATTTGGTACCTTTCCAGGATCTTGCACAACAGTGTTCACAAAATTGTGTGCTGAGTCATGTCAAGCTTGTTTAGTGCCATTTAAGAGCGAGTCATGTCTCAGGTTTTCCAGTTTAACAGTACTGGAGTATATCCAAACTAGTTCTATTTCTTCGCTGAATATGATGGACATGTGTATTGGGGGACATTTCAACAATAAGGCCATCAACAGTAGTTCAGTGCAGCCAACATTATGGTCCATGCAGGACTTTTCCGTACGCAGTCAGAAACGGGTACGATCGGAGTCTCTTTCTGTCCCTCAAGGTCCAATCTGCACTAATGTACCCCAAGGGCTCATAACTGGACTTCAAGGTAACTGTGTACCTTTTTCGGGCCAGAAAGATGCACATGTTCCCAAGTTTTCAAATAAGTACCTTGGAGGATACAGCCCCGGTGACAAGCTGGTGTACCCTGAAAGAAACAATAACATACTTTTTCTGAGTGTAGTTTGGTTTATTAAAGATGTGTAACAGTAACGATTCCTTCCTTTTGCAGAATTTCCTGAAGGATCTTTTTCAACAGCACAAAAAGAAAGTGTCCTCCGACAAGCTGGATGAATACACGGACACCATGGTAAATTCCCCCCCACACACACACACACTCTGATCAATAACCTTGAAGATATCAAGCCCTTAAAACTAATTCGTGTGTAAGATTAGCATTGGAGAGACTCTCTTCTGTCTTGCTTTATCAGTGGGTAATCAAGGCCTGGTTCTGGTTTTTCTCTGGCTTGTATTTAAAGGAAGATAAATCCAATAATGAATGTTGGGCTTTTAAACACATTCTCAGTGCGACTGCCTGCAGTGCTGCAACTGTGCAACTCCCAAATGCACTGAAGCTCTTCAAGTAGAATATTTTTTTTTTTTTTTTTTTTCTCCCAGAACCTTTCCTGTTGCTTGTTGATTGACATTTATGTCTATTGATTGTAATGTAATAACGATTTGCACTGACCTTTATTGTGTGTGTGTTGGCTAAGAACTTTTAGAAAGTCGTGAGTTCCAGTTTCACATCCTGGGGCTTTTTGTAATTAATTTCAGGAGACTTGGGTGAAAGGCTAGCCACTAATTTCAGTCATTTATCCATCAGTGACAGTTCTCACCCAATGGGAACTGATCCATGTGAAAAGAATGAAGAGGAACGATGTGAACAGTGTCTTCAGTTAAAGAGCAAAATGTTTGATATAATTTAAGGAGGTTGAAACCTATATTGGAATCTCAGCCCTTTTCATATCTTGCTTTGGGTGACTAAATGAACATGGCTTTGAGGGTTTTTTTTAAATAAATGGTCATGGTTAATGCGTCATTGTAATAAATGACTTTTTGACGTTTTGAAAGCATCACATGATGATCTGTCAGAACTATATAATCCAACCATGTTTTAGTCTCTGCTTGATTTCAGACCTTTGTGGATTTTTGTTTTTCGGTCCTGCCTCAAAGGTCCAAAATTTGGAACCAAATACTCGTGCTTTGGGGTATTGTCCTGTGCTGCAAGCCGAAACACCATCCAGGTCCATGATATTCAACACTTAAACATCAGTGGATCCACTGCCCTATTTGACCCGGATCTGGGACAGATTCACGAACAGGGCTGGTACTGTCAACTCTGTTGGTTGTATGCATGTACAACACTTGAGTTTGCCTAGAAATTATCTTGCTGCTGCAGTCACAGGAACGTCCGGAGCGATTACTAAAGAGATCCAGGTCCACTGGTATGTCCAAGCTGTGTGTTTCACAGACAGTGTGGCATTTCTGAGCTACCAGTGGTTTAAAAGTCACCCTGGTGTTGTCCTCTGTTTATGCCAGTTTCTGACCCATCCATGCTGAGGTCCCTGATCTGTTTAAACTTTGTGAGACTGAAAGTCATGTTTGGACACACTATGCTGCGATCTTCAATAGTCCCTTTCTGTTACTAAGCAACACTGTCCTCTAGAAGCGGTTCTCCCAGACAAAAATAAAGCATCATCCATTCTGAATTTTCTTTTTTCCTCACTAGCGTGCATTATTCATGTTCAACATTAGGCTGCGAAACATCACCCAGTTTCGTGACTTTTCAAAATGTGCTTTGTCTGATTGCAAGATCCTGTAGATCAGTTAACGCTCCAATTTCTTAAACCAGCATTCTACAGACAACATGGGCATCTTTTAAATATCTGAAACTTACTCCGACTTTAGTGACTGACCTTCGGAAACACCAACATTTGTGACCCCAACTACAGTACCTTCCAATGCCTCTGCTGATCTCCCTAAACTTTGTTGGGTCCCCCCCCAGATTTTTCAACCTCAGTGGGGTGTTTTTCAATGAAGGCAACAAATGGCACATCTCGAGTCTGATCTAGAATGTTATTTGTCTCTTGCGGAAGAATCCTGACAACTGAAAAGCTCGAGTCCAAATATGTTTGGTCCAACTGAAATTGAGTCACAATGTAGAAATTGGGTTGTGGTTCCTTTTGAGTTCTTCGAATATACATCTTCATTGGGAGACCCAAAGATTACAAGCGAGGCATTCAGTTTCCTTTCTTAAAGATCCAGCCGTGATGACCACCACCTTACCTTTTGAATGTCTTTGAACTGGAGCCAACATTCTGGACTTGATCCTTGTACTCATTGTGTCCTGCCAAAGACAATGGACTTGATCTAAATGCACTGAGAAACACAAACTCTAGCCACCCTGATGTCCTGTCAACAATCTCTGTGATGGTATGCATGTTCCAGGGCTTCTGTCTCAGCCCCTGCTTTTCCAGGCTGCACCATTAAACCACCAGCACTGGACTTTATTACTTTATCGAATGGATGTTCCAAATGGGGGAGGTGTGTGTGTGTTTTGAGCCTGTTTATGGGGAGAGAATTCAATCAGGGAGTAGATTGAACAGTAGCAGACACCACCTGAGTACTCGCCATGTCTGCTTGGCAGGAAGGGTAAATGTATTCCAGTCTTGTGAGAGCTGGATGATGGGAAGCTGATGGAACAGGAAGTTGGGTCAAATGCCGAGTCCACTGTCTTGTTCCTACTATATTGTCTATCATTTTCAGACAGATATTGAAATTAGATTCAGACTTGTGGACTATATTGTGTTAACATGTTGATTGTTTTGCTTGGCAGATGAATGTATTCGACAAGAACAAAGATGGCCGCTTGGATCTGACTGATTTAGCGAGGTAAGACCTGGGAGTTCATGTTTGTTTTTCTGGTCAGCTTGATGAGGTCAGTGAGTGGCATGTTGTAAGTTGTTGAAGCAATGACTGCAAGCAAGGAACCACAGAAGACAGTGAAGCACTCGGTGACAGTTGCACCACATCTAATCTATTCCAAATCCAAGACTATCTGAATCCGGTTAAATCTTCCTTTGTGCTGCTGTTTAAAAACATTTACCATACTTGGTTCATCAAAGAAATTTCTTCACTGATGAGACAATATGATTTTGTACTTGATTTATTCGAACCAAAATCTGGATGAAATGTACCTTGAACGTGACTGATTGCTCATATCAATACAATTTTGAGGTGTTTTTTTTTTTTTTTGTATCGTGGCGTCCGATCAATATTAAGAAGAAAAGTAATGACGGAGGCCAAACTTTCTTGACGAAGCTTGACACAAAGTGGCCGCACCTTCTTGACTGCGATTGATTTGATTTGCATAGGCCACACCACTTTTTCCTCTGATCCATATGGACAAAGGTCATGTCTTAAATAGGACCAGCAGACTCGAGGTCAGGTACCTTGTATCTGAAACTGACAGGCACAGAGGCCATATCTTCTTGACAAAGTTCATGTAGAGAAGCCACACATCTTGCACTCTGATTAATAGGCACGTAGGTCAAGTCTTTAATGGGACCGTCAGACTCGAGGTCCGGGACTTTACATCTGACACTGAAACTGACTGGTACAGAGGCCACACCTCCTTTACCGAAACTCTGTCCCACTGAAGGAGGTGTGGTGTTTGTACCTGGCAATTGCAGTGAAGGTGTGGCCTAGATGCATAAAAACTCGAGCATTAATTGCGCTGTTGATGTTCGATGGTGTTCACTTGGTCATCGTTGTTCCTCCTCCAGAATCCTGGCTCTCCAGGAGAACTTCCTCTTGCAGTTCAATATCGACGTAAGTATGAATGAGTTCGGCATCTTGTGTGTCAACCTCTGACAGAGTTTCTGATTTGATGGGAGCGCTTATCCCTTCTGTTTCTTTTCTTCCTCCTCAGGCGACCTCTCGGGAGGAAAGAAAACGAGACTTTGACAAGATCTTCGCTCATTATGATGTTGTAAGTTCCACGGGCATGACCTGCGTATGTGCTGGATGTATAATTGGACTGTGATGTTGCAGTACTTTTATCAGTATACTGATGTGATCCAAAGAGAGGAGAAATATTTTACCAAATTGTGGTTGATGTGGTGGTTGACCATCATTCGTCCTACATTCACACTAAATGTGGTAAGAGCCTCAGAACTCACTCTGGTGGCTTTGCAACTATTAGGTCCTTCAGAATGCTTCATCTTGCAAATTTTGTTTCAAAGGGCTGCAGAACACTCTCTTCAACTGCGCTATCATTTTTTTTTTTTTTTTTTAAATAATGCAATAATTTATATAAGTAAAATTTTCGGCAAGCCGTGGCCATGGGTTAGAGAAGCGGCTTTGGGACCAAAAGGTTGTTGGCTTAATTCCCTGGACCAGCAGGAATGGCTGAAATGCCTTTGAGCAAGGGACCTCTCCCCCAACTGCTCCCCAGGCTGCTCTGGGTGTGTTGTACATCCCTCTGGGGAAGAGCATCTGCTAAATGCCATTAATGTAATTTTAAAAATTGAACAATACCGTGAGGGAGCTCAGGTAGACTCTTTACTTGGGGTGGGGTGTCCTTTTGTCGCAAAAAAAGTGAGTGACTGCTTTCATTTGAACATATCCAACCCACTCTCTCTCTCTTTATACCTTACGTTCAACAGCATCACTCAAGTCACATGGAAGTACGGTCAATAGCTAACGTACTTTTCATGCTCTGGCACTAATTAGCATGCAGTTCCTTCCCTCCTAATTTCACAAAATATATGATGCACATCACAAACTCACCTGAAACACCCACAGTTTCCGACTTCTTAGTCCATGCTTGGTTTTCGTTTTTTTTTTTTTTTTTTGTGCCCCTGTATGCAAACAGGACGCGTCATAAATAACATGGAAACCCGTCACCATGATCGGTTTCTCCTTCGTAGTCGAGTACAGTTTGAACAGCACCACGATCTCCTAAAAAGCAGTCTTGTATTCTTTAGAGTGGAGCACTTCTAATTTCTGATTGGTTGCTGCTGATTTATAACTCATTACCCTGAACTTCAAACTTTAATCTGATGCCCCACCGTACAAGATGGTCTCGTCATCAAGAGATGCTAGTTCACACACACAAGAATGACTTCTGGTTATTATACCCCACTCTGAAGGATATTGGTTAACCTCCGTCTGTCCGAAATGCCCTTTTTCTCAGCAAGCCGCTTGGGGTTCGATACCGTGAATATCGTTTTCAGGTCTGTCCCACATCGACTTCCTGTTTTCCAGACCACATGCATTTATGAAACCTACAGGGTGGATTTACAAAACTTATCACCCTTTTCTCAGCAACTACAAACTAGACTGCTCTTTACTTGTTTCCAGGGTTATTTGTTGAAGTCAACATTCACAAGTGTCCTCTTCCTTTGATTGATTGCATTCCGATATAAGCGAGAGCGGGGGGATAAGTGAGCAGTAGCTCACAGTTGATCTTGTTTTGACACATTTTTATTGTTTGGTGTGAATGTAGTTTTACACTTCCTGTGTTTTAGGGTTTTTTGTTTGTTTTTTTGTGGGAACATCATGGACATGACCAAGGACCCAAACTGGTGCTCTCATGAAGTCAAATGAATAATAATTGTAAAGTAAGCATCCCGCTGCAAGGAAAAGTCCTGGTTTACCGTATTAATTTCAAGAGGAGGAATAAAAGAGAATCTGGTGAGGGAAAGGGCGTTTATAGCTGCTATAATGTAAGTGAGAACAGGAAGTCACCTGTATCAGCAGATCGAACATTAAATGTAAACAGAGTGGAGAATAACTTTTTTTTTTTTTTTTCCCCTCTCAATGTAATCATTTTCAAATTCTGTCTGGAAGAGTAGTCATCATGACTCCACCCAGAAGTTGATTATTTTCTGATTTATTCTTTCATGGTTTGTGACCGTGACGTTTTAGTCGCTGTACCGTAAATGGCTGGTTGTTGTTACAGAGTAAGACGGGCGCTCTGGAGGGACCAGAGGTGGATGGATTTGTCAAAGACATGATGGAGCTGGTCAGGGTGAGTGGGTTAATCATTACACCGGTGTGTGTGAATATGGAACGGTGGAACAGATGTCCCAGAGGCACATTTAACATTTTCATTCGTTTTTGTGTTTGCCTTTATTCAGTGAATGCTTTAATCCTGTTAAACTGAGCAAAAGGTTTTAATCTCGCAACCATGTTGTGTTTGACCAAATAGTCAGTTCAGAACATTTCCAATCTCATCAAGGATATAATAAAATTCAACATGATCGTTCTTCCTCAGAGAAACCCACAATAATAGCACTTGAGCTGCAATTGTTCCCAGATCTCCAAATGTTCTGAGAAATTACCGGAAGCTGCTCAGAGCTCCAATCAGAAGACTGCTCTAAAAGGTGGATGAGGAAGGATTGTCCAAATTCAGCAAGACAAAGTCCTTAATGCTGAAGTTGAAATCGTGTTTGAATTATTTTGTACTCCTTGAATAAATTCCCACCCATCTACACAAAGCTCCGCCCCCAGTGCTAAAGCTGGCCGACTTGAAAAACCGAGCTCTTACGCTAACGATGTGTGGTTCTGCTCTGATCCTGATTTACAAGGAGGAGGATGAAGAACAACTTGAGTCCTGTTCTCTGAGCTGCTTGAAAGTCCAGTTATAATACAAAGGTGCAAAATTTGACTTGGGAGGATGGACAAGAGTTCCATGGCTGCGTTGAGTGTGTGCTGATTTGAGACGGGGCGGAGTGATGAGGTGTTGGGGGTGTGTCTATAAAATGACTGACTCCACACGATCAAGCAAATCGACTGTTGCACCTTTTAAATTAAACAATTGACAGGGAAAATTTGTTCAAAATGAGTCCAAAAAAAGTCATAACTCGAAGCTTTAACAGTGCATGCTTGTGCTCATGACTGGTAAAAATAATGGCAAAATAAAACCAATGCGTAGGTTTGTTACTGGTCCCATCATACACTCACTGGCCACTTTTAATAGGAACTTGTTGATTTGAGGATCCCTGTTCTTGGCTGCAGGAGTGGAACCCAGTGTGGTGGTGGTGGTCTGCTGTTGCATGCTGAGATGCTTTTCTGCTCACCACGATTGTAAAGAGTGATTTATGAGTTACTATATCCTTCCTGGCACAAAAAAAAAAAGCTCGAACCAATCTGTCCATTTCCC
>JAOBRE010000024.1:1485862-1499782 GCA_027574745.1 Occidentarius platypogon
AACCATGTTTCTTACTATTCTGTCGCGTGATGTGTGAAGTAAATCTGTCATTTTATTCAACTCAATATGGCGGAAATGAACATGTTTTTTGGTGTCAGGGCACTTTAGGATTTGATGATAAAGGTTTTGGAATGTTGAAGGTAAAACTTGGACTTTATGCTGCTTTTCTTTTCTGATGATTTATTTTTATTTTTTCTTTCACAGAATCTCAGTGCTTCAAGTCAGAATGGAGTTCACGTCCCCCTGACGTCCCCAACATCGTTTGGTTGCTCGTGGAACCTGGATGGTCAAGGACTGAAGCTGCTTTCAGGAGGATTGGCTCTGCTGGCCATTGTAGTGCTTTTCATCTTTGAGAAACTTCAGTGACATTGAAACGGAGCCCGGCGTATTGTGTTGTGAACGACAGGATCTGCCAAACGTCGCACATCTGCGAAGCGTCTGTGAGTTAAAGTCAAACCGAGGCGATGTACTTCATGAGCTTTTGAGTTCCCTGAAATAACGGAGGACACGGCAAAGGATTTTATGATTTCTCGTAAAGTTCACCTTCAACACAGAAAGGATTCTGTCATCTTTTTCAACTCGGTATTCAATTAGCAGGAATGTTTTTTATCTATCGAAGACGTATGTTTTAGTAATCAAGCTCCAAGGACATCCTGAAAACACCACAGAGTTCTGTTTGATTTTTCATTTTCTTTTTAGTTTTGCTTTTAAAACCGATGTGTACGTGGGGTTTTGCCACACAGCAGCGTGTCACTCTTTTTTTGTTCAACATCTCTGTCCACGTGGTGCCTCAACCTTATTAAACAAAACTCCACACTCTGATCTGTCTTCTGGAATGTTCTTTTCAGTGAAGTGGAACGCTGTGTTTTTTATGGTGGTGTCGTTCTCTCCAAAAAAAAGAAAAAAGGCACAACAGCGCACTTCATTGCAAATTGTTTGTTGCAACAAGCACAAGAACTTGGTACACATGGAAATGGGGTTGTGTTGAACGCTGGAGAATCATCTCCAGACCTTCAGCAAAGTCACAGCGCGGCCTCATGCTGCGCTGTTCCATATAAATCCCATTGCAAAGTTCTGACCCAGTTGGTGCACTGCAATTTTGACTCGGCAGGAAACCGTGAAGGTTCTCCAGTATCTTTTTAACCGAGTGTTCGCTTTCACTCCTCCTTCCACCTGGATGCTGTTTTGCTTGAACAGAGTTGACTGTATGACCGTTTGATTGATAGGTGCTGGTTCCAACTAACAGGGAACGCTGACAGTTACGTCCATAGCCCATGTTCTGTTTCAACCGTCCGAACCACCAGATTTGACATCATGAGGAATTTTTATCCTTAGCGTCGCCTGCAAAGGTGTTCGGATCTAATCCCGCCGATGGAACAAGATGTGAACCGTGGAGAACCTGAAGGCTCACAAGTCACAGGAGACTATAAGGAGACTTGTATCTCATCCTGAGAGCGTTGTCCAGTCCAGTTCTTTCTCGTTCCTCTCTCTCTTCACTCCATTTGTACGTTTATGATACAAACTCTTTGGGGTAATTTGGGAATAACTTAATGATGCAATGCAATTAGCAACTTATTGGACTGATCAAATCCGACACATCCGAGCTCTGATACCTCAGATGGAGGTGTGTCGGGGCAGGAATCACACTGCTCCATGCTCGCGCCAACACCGAACGTGATGGTTAATTACGGCGTTTCCAGCATTGTTTAGCAAATTTGCCAGTTTAAAAATCAACAAAATCTTGTTTGACAGCAAATAATCGGAATTACTGTCAATCTGATAAATTTCCATGAACACGTGTGAAGTGTGTGAGATATCCAGAGCCATTTCTATTGGAAGATATATTGCAAAGATATAGGGAAGGGGGGAATGGAGTGGATACTGTCTGTACATTAGAAATCCTTGCACACCGTAGTGACCTTGTTCCCCACACAAATACTGAGGAAAATGAAGAAACGTCCGTCAGCTTTTTCAGTCTAATCTAAAGTCCTTCTCACGCCATGCAATCGGGCACATTGGGCAGCGCCGATCTCCGTTTCCATAGCCCCCCGCCTCTCGTCTATACAGCTTGGGTTCCAGTGGGGGGGCGGGTCCTCTGGTAACTGTGAGAGTTTGACTCGTATCTGTATTGCAGCATGTCTTGCCAGACGGCAGGAGGTACCATTTTGATGATGGTCTTTGGTATGGCCTGACCGCGAGTAGAACTCATGATCTCCTGATCAAGAGGCGGACACGCCAACCACCAGGCCAACTCGTCTGATTGCCTTTGGGATGTAGTTATGGTGGAACTTTTTTTGGAATCCCAGCAAATTCACCTGCTGTATGGAACACAGCTGAACAACATTACATCTTAAACTGAGCTTCTCGTGTCATAGCTTCTCAGCTTGATGTTCCTGAAGGTGGTGATGTTATTAATGTCGACCTTCGACACCAAACTCTATGTGAGTGAGGTGCTTCTGTCTGTCCCATGCCTTGGGATTCGGTCCCCAGTCTCTCTCCATCATCTGCGGCTTGATGTGAGGCATCTCCAGAGGATTGCAGAACATCGCCGAGCACAGGCGTCTGTCCCAGCGAGAACTTAAGCGCTTCTGATCTCCGTCCACACGGTTAGCGTGAAGTGGCACGAGGGGAAATTATCCCGGAAAATTCGTTCAGGCAGACGATGAGGATGATTTCGGATTCCCCTGCTTTTAAAGAGCGAGACTGAGCGGGAAGTGCTTTCGGAGGTGGCGCGTCTCTCTGACTGACAGGCTGCTCATCAGTCTTTGATGGCTCATGTCCATATTTAATGACGACTCAGACCCTGCGTGCTTGTTTGCTTCTGAATAACAGCGTGTCGCATCCGAGACCTCCAGGCACGTTGTCAATTAATTTTAAACAAACAATTTCCCCCGCTGCCAGTCGGTGTGCAGCAGATTCCGCATCTTTCCAGCGGTTCACCCCTCCCCCTCCCCTGCCCCTTCTTTCCTTCCCCCGCTGCACTGCTGAGATTGCTGTTTAATTGGCAGCTTCGTGAAAACCGTCGCTCCTGTGGGGAACGCGCAGGGACAGATTGACGGGTCAGTGTCGGCGTGCAAGTGAATATAAAAACGCTATTTGTTCTTGGTAAACACAGCAAAAGGGGAATTGTTCTGTACCACGAAGGCAGCTTGAGCATTTATTGCTGCTGAAGGAGATTCACGTACATTATGCATAAAGTGGGAGAGCGGCTTTTGGGGGAGGGGGGAACCCGAGGCTGTGATCTGAAGATGACCCGAAGCTCCACTGCTGCCAACTCGCTGGCTTATTGGAGGTGCTGAAAGTTCATTCCTGCAAATAGCGTTGTGTGGAGAGCTTCTGTCAGTTCTCCCTCAGGGATATGAGGCTCATAAACAAAGCTCGCTTCTCAGGTCTGGCTGATACGTGTGCATTTTCATGTTTTATCATCCTTGACAGTAAATGAAGAGTTTGTGTGGACGTATGGCAAAACGGAGCGAATCAGAAAATTGGTCATGGATGAGCTTGGAAAAAAATCGGGTCAGAAAAATGATTTCGCTTTCATCTCACTGCCTGAATCTCTGACCAAGAATAAGAAGAATTATGCTTCAGAATTTCAGAAGGTGCCTTTCTCGAACCGGAGGCCACTTTACTCGTTAGGAAAAGCGCTCAAGCGCGACACGCAGTCCACGAAGAGCAGATGATCAGGGGATTTGGATCATGCATCAAGTGATTGGATGTAACGATGACTCCAGGATACACCTGAACCTTAACCTTTGTACGTCCATATATGGTAAGTGTGTGACATGTCTGTCCGCCCACATCCAATCCCTCAGGCTGCAGCGAGATGTACTTGGTTGGAGCCTGGGTCCGGAGCACCAACACAACCGGCAAGCAGCGGGCAAATTCGACGAGCGATCTAGAAGAGCGAAGCAAAAGACTCGAATATAAAATGAACCCAAAAAGGGAAAAAAAAAAATAAAAAGCTCCAACGGCAAAAACATTCACAGCGTAGCTCCAACTGGAAGCGGAAAGAATTCATCAATAATGTTCAACTTGGATTTCTGTGAATTGTTGGATAAAGAGAACCAAACTGAAAAACCTCGCTTGATCAATATCGTCCAAGCTTTTCTTGATGATAAATAAACAACTCTGTGTTTATGTCAAGACGTTCCTGCTTCCGCTGAGGGAATGAGTTCGGAAAAATCCTGTCGGAAAGATTCTTCGCTTTCATCGCTGTGGGCGTCGATAACCAGACTGATTTCCATGAGGCACAGATGGATTCTGGAGAGTCAAGGCTGCAAAAGAGAAGCGTCCCTCAGCACACCCTCGCCAAAATCACATTACCGAGCGTCAGCCGACTCACTTCCTGTGGAATCTGTGTGCGTTTCCTGCTGAAGCGGTTGGTTCTGTTGGGAAAAGACTTGGCAGGGATGTGAGGAAAGCGATGTGTGTGTTTCAGCCGGGTGGCCCTCGTGTCTCACACTGGAGTCTCAGTCCTCTTTATCGAACCCGTACACACCCCTCCGCCGTCGCTGAGCACTCTGGGATTTGCAGGATCCGTCGTTGTTGAGCGCTGCTCCCTCACACGTGCTTTGGATTCTGCCTTTGGCCAAGTTGAGCTCCATGGACATGTTTGTTTCTTGGTTAAAATCTTCTCACAGTTCTGGAAGATCTTTTTGAGCTCTCTCAGAACATCTCTGTGGTGTTGGATTGGGCATTGACTGGATTATGGACGACGACGTTAAAAGAAAAAAAATTGCTCGTTTGAATGTGACTCCACCCACCGTAGACAAGAAGATGATCAGGTTGGGATTAATGCGCTTCTGTGGTGTGTTGGACGCTCCAAATAAACAGATTTAAAAAAAAAAGGTGATTATCGATAGGGCGAAGTTTACTGAAACTTTTCCGTAAGGAGTCTCCAGCGTCAGAGCTTTGTATCGATCTGTAGTCAGGTTTTTCCAACACGCTTCAGGACAGAGGAGTTGAAACACTTTGTGGTTTCTCAGGAGCAAAATACAACGGTTGTGTTTTTTTTTATTATTATTATTATTATTATTATTAACTTGAATCTCAAGGAAAAAAGAGGCTGGTGAAGGGAGAACTGTTTCTGGCTGCTGTGATGTGTCAGGTGAGAACAGGAAGTAATTTCCACAAAATGAAACGGATTAAAAAGTCGTTAAAGTTGCCCTCAAGGGCAGACTGCGGTGGTGTAAGGGAAGTAAAACACTTGAGTCGCGAAAACTAAGTTTGTTTCGTCACACTTGTGATTTTATTCTCACGGCATGGGCGGAGTCACAGGATCTTCTGAAAACAATCTGATGCTCCTCGTCCTCAGATTATTCCCTCGAGCTTCAGACTCGCACTGAATTATGGTTTGATCTTTCAAGCATGTGGCTGAAGACCTGCTGAAGCTGCTGTAAAGCTCCGCTGTCTCATTAGCGCTGACACCAGGCCCCGTGGCACCGAGCTCTCCATCCTGCTCCGACCTAATGACCAACAACTCTGACTAATTGAAGATAAGTTGCACCATTTGCTTCGCTGTAATGACGTTACGAGGACATAATGGGGGGTGAAATTAAAAGCAGGCCGTCCGTTGTCTGCGTTTCAGACCGATCGCGAGGGCTAATTGCATCTGCCTTTACGATGCGCTCGCTGTGTTGAATTTGGAAAACAAACGAGTGTTCGGAGAAATCTGGAGTGTTGGTTCTGGTTTAAAAAGACGATCAAGTCGAAGACCGTCTCCGCTCAGATGAGATAAGATAAGACAGGAAGTGCTCGCTTTTTCAGAACTGGGTTGAAAAGGGCGTGTCGGAGAAGTGATGCTGCTTCCAGGAAGTTATGGAGTTAATAAATGCCTATTGTGGTCATGTGACATCTGAATGATCAGCTTCCGAGGAGTGTGTCGTACACATTGAATTTAATTTTGTGAAGACACGCCCACTCTGTGATTAATCACACCAAGCATGTGACTCCTGTCTGAATAATACCATTCCGGCTGCAAACCAAACGTTTCTGAAAGCCAGGCCCATGTTGATGACGTCACAAACTCCAAACAGCTGTCTCCAGTTCTTCACTGGTTCCCTGATCTGGTTTCTGTCCATCGCTTGTAAAGACGAGTCGAGAGGAAACTGGGGAGTCACTTCCACCCCGGGTCCCTGAGATCTTGACCTTTGAGTTCGTTGAACTTTGAGATCTTTGAACTTTTCCAGGACAAACAGATGTGTGTGTGTGTGTGACAGAGTTCTTAGGAATGAATTGCTGTTTGTCATGATCGTTACTAATTAACCAGCGCTCCATTATCAGCCTTTTATTTTTAGCTCCTCGGCACCAAACAATGAACGTCGTGAGAACAGAAGGCAGGAACAGAGAGAGAGAGAGAGACGGTCCAGTCCAAATCGAAAAAGAAGCAGGAAGTCGAACTGGACCCTGCTGAGAGCGTCATGGTGGTGTCGTGTCGTGGTGCTGATTCCGGAGTCTCCTGACGTCTTCGGTTAAGTTAAGTTAACGTCAGACTGCAGCTCTCGCGTCTGTTTAAGGAGAGAACAAACAAGCAATAAATAAATAAAGAATCGTCCAGGGCAGCCCTGGTGGCGGTTACCCACAATCCCCCAGTGCTCCTGGAGACGTGGTTCCATCTTTTCAGGCTGGAATTAAATCTGACGGAGGAACCCGAGCTGTCAGTGACGCTGTTTATCTCCCGACATCCAAACACCCAATAACAAGCATCAACAGAAACAAATAAATAAACAAGTGCACGGCATTGTGATGATGCAGCAAAAGCCTCAGCGTAAAGCGAACAATCCTGTTTTTTTACCCCCCTGAAAGAAAACGTTTCTAGGTCGCAGTATATTTAATGAAGGATATCGCAGGGTTTCAGGGTCTACAGAGGCCGCGGGTTTCTCGCTGAAAAGGATTCATTTCCATTTTCCCGCCTCGAGTTTTAACAACTCAGACAAAAGCCGTGTCGGAAAGTGACAGAATCCTTTTCATCACGGATGCACAAGCGCCTCGGGCGTGGATCTGTGCGTTCTTTACAGGAGCACGGCGCTGGTGAAAGACGAGTTTTATGAGTGCATGAGGAATAATGTTTTATTTTAGCACAAATTAGCGCCCGTAAGTGGAAATTTGACTGTTATATTCGATGTCGGAATATGGGTGGGTGATTTATAATCACACAAAAAAATAAATCAAATGCATCAAAAAAAAAATTTTGCAAAATAAACAACTTCACGAAAAGGGATACAAATAAATGTGAAAAAAATACAAATATTTAATTGTAATTTGTACACTTCGAAAACTCTCGAAGCAGCTGATTTTTGGTCATTTGCTATTTATTAATATATTTTTTCAGAAGTCCATTTAATGTCGACGAATCAAGTTAATTCCTCTTATCAGCTGTAAAGGGTCGTTCCCTCACCCACATGCCATTTCTCTCTCTCGAAATAATCCCCTACCAGGAAGATCTGGACAAGAACCTCACTATCGGGAACATGTGCAACATCCGACATGCTGCGAAGATCCTTTATTGTGCAATATATTGAATATTTTAAATAAAAAATATATGTAACATTGTATATTTGATTCAAGTGTGTGTTTGTTTTTAAAGTATCGAATTGTAAAGATTTATATTTTGTTTCCCGAACTGTGTGCAATAGCGATATGCAGCAGTTATATTGACGTAATCCAGTGGAACGAAATTTCGTTCAAACGTTCATTCTGACTGTCAGGCGAGTGACGGTTATTGATCTATCTTTTCGTTTCTGAGAAACCATCAACTCTTCCGTCCTGAAGAACCGGAGACTCCTTCCATAAACGTTCAAGAAATGTCTCCTCCTGATTTCTGGACCACTTTAGAGACCAGACACTCCTCTCTGAGCCGAGCAGCGCCGTTAAAGCAGTGTCTTGATTGGACGGGTTTCTGCCGTCGTGTCAAAACGCTGACTCGGAGCTTTCCTCGCTGTACCAGATGGCATGTGGAACGGGACAAAAACAAGATTGTTCTTTCGCACCTCATCCCTCCTCCTCCTCCTCGTTTAATAAGGCTGGATAATCTCCTTCGCTCTTTCGACACTCACTTGATCCAAGATGGACCCGAGTCCTGCCCCCACCCCCCACCCCGACACACCTAATGAGGTTAGTCACGGCCTCGCTGTTTGATTTTGAGCCAGGACATTCTCCAGAGCTCAGGATGATAACAGCCTCCTCCTCCTCCTCCTCCTGTTCAGATAAGACTCCGAGTCCCACTTCTAAGAGAAACATGGCTCCTGGAGTCCGTATCTCTCCGAGCCAGGTTTTTACAGGGGGAATTGAAGGATCCTCATCAGCAGAAAGGCGTAACGCTATTTACTGATGGCGGATCCCAAATGGAGAACATGGAGTCTGCAGACGGAGTGGAAGGAGGCCAGGAGCTCTTCTGTACCAAACACAAGAATGCATTCGTGCTGATTAATTTCCTGACAAATCCCAGGTTTGCGTTAACGTTCGTGTCAATGCACTCGTTATCGTTTCCATAGTGACAGCCCGTTCACTCCTCCTCCACAAGCACGGATGGCGGAAACCTTTTTCTTATTTATGTATTGAACCTGGATGGAAGGAGTCTCCAGTGTCAGCGCTGTGGAACAGAGGAGTTTGTGCTGTTCTCCTACGTTCTGGTTCACAGGAAAGAAAGCTGAAGCTCATTGTCACACCATTTGCAAAGTTGGTTGTTTTTTTTCCACGGTCGAATTGTTGCCATCCCAAACATTTGCCATTTCGCCTCGTTCCTCAGAGATTTGGACAGTCGTTCCTGCGCACTCGTCTGGTCTCCACACGTTCGCTCCACCTTAGTTGTTCTGCAGGAGTTGTTTTGAATACATTTGCCATCTGCGTGTCTGAAGCCCGTGGCAGCGAGTCGACGTTAGGTTTTTGCATAGGCAGTTTGATAACAAAAGTAGTCCTCATTTTCTTTTCAGATGAACTCAGCACGTCAACAAACAACCTCCAGCGATTCTACTTTTGGATGAAACCCCGCAAGGTTTTCAGATCCGTGAAGTTTACGATCAGGGAAATTAATGCAACGTAAGAAAACATGGAGCGAGAATCAACCAACAGGTGCAGGATCCCACCCGAGAGCAGCGTTTTACCAAATTAACGAACTGAATCCCGTCCTTACGCGTTAATCCGCAAAACTATTTCCTTAAAAAAAAAACACCATGAGCTGCTGTAACTCCTGAATCTTGGTTCCAAATCCACGAGTGACATTTTTAAATGAAAAAGAGGGAAAATATTTCAAGATTTCGTTTCAGTTCCACTGAAAGACGCCACGCCTTCAGCGACATTTCTAACCCACTGGAAACGCGGTATTCCTGATAAACGATTGCAAGTTTCCAACAGGAAGTGAGTGCAGGGTGTCTGATCAGCTCCTCGGGGTTTCAACCCCAGCCTCATGGCCGTCTCTTCACTCCGCTGATCTCTGTTCACACCAACATCAGTGCAGAATCTGCTTATAAACTGGATTAATCACACAGTGTGGTGTCTGTTTTGTCATCTTTACGTCACGTAACTCTCGATCGAATTGTGAGGAAATTGTGCTTCGAGGTCTGAGACATTTTTACGCGGATCGACTCCCAAACTTCCTGCTTCCACAACATGACCAATGCAGGCTGGATTAAAAATTAAATCGAAGCTTTTCCACATCGTTAACTTTATATCGTCAGCAGAAAAACCGAACTTGTTCTCAATCGATTGTCGTGGACGACTCGTACAGCATCCACGTCATGAATATTCTAATCATCTTGTGAAATCAGTGTTTCTGAGCTTTTTGATGGCGTATCTCAAAAAAGGAATAAAATAAATCGTTTTGGAGGTGTTCGAGTTTTAATTTTATCTTTGATCACATCCAAGCAAATGATTCCAATCGTTTTCATGACTCATCCTGGACGAGGTCTTCCAATTAAATGCTCTCTCGAGCCGAAATGCCCCACGCCCATGGGCATGTCTTGTTTTCCAGTCGCAGCTTATTTGCTGTAAATACGACACGTTTTGGGTTCTCGTTCTGCACACACTTTTTTCAACCGTCACTTCGCTTTGAGGTGATTTATGGGCGGAGTTTTTGTGACTCTTGAGGAATCTTGGTGCTGGCGACCTCCGATTCGTACGTAGGTCCAGCTTTATACACCGTCTCCGGTGACGCGTCTCCCACTCAGACACATCACATGTCTTACGGTGGTGATTTGGTGGCTTGCTGACACTCAGAATCACATGACGTTTCATCATCTCGGAGATTGTCCTGGTGAAAGTGGACAGGTGTGGTTGAGAGATCCTCCACTGCTGGGGGGGGGAGACTCGTTTTCAATTCGATGAAATCAGTCACTCCTGACTTCTGAAAAGGAAATTCATCAACATACAGAATGAAGCGTTAAATCTCCCTCGTTTACGTTCAGCACCATGTCGCTATTTTGATCTGTGAGATGAGATGATTGATGGGAAACTCCACGAGTTCCGCGAGCCAGCATGCGCCACACTGAAACAAAGGAAAGGTGAGAGATTGCTTTTGAGTCCTCGGACCTTTTTTTAGACACTCAGACTTGTCAGGACTAGCTCTCCATTCCTGTCACTTCCTGCTCGCTCTCTCTCACACCCTTAATGAGGATATCTTTAGACCGGCTGGAGAAAAGAGGCGGCCCACTGCTTCCTCCGCGTCTCGCTTCTCCAACCTGCAGCGCCATTTTCTCCGACAGTCGTCTTCCCCGGAGTTTCCAAGCATGTACGACGAACGAGCTTCTGGACCCGTCCGTCTCCGAGGACACTCTCGGGTGTCGTGTGATTTGGCTCGGCTGTTGTTCAACCTCTTCTGTGTGTAATCCATCCTCCCAATCACTCGGTTGTCCGGCCGCGATGTGAGACGCTGCACCGGGACGGGGATCCCATACGGCTTGCTCTTTGATTAAACCCAGGGTTCTCGTCCCGGAGAAGCTGTGAACCCGAGGAGACCCCCCACCGAGCGAGACGAGGTCCCTTCCCGCTGATTAGCGCCACGATGAGCGCTGCGAGAGCGACACCGGAGTTGCATTCTGATTGCATCAGTCCACAATAACAAGATGGGGAGATGTCAGTTTGAGACGGGCTAATGGTTCTTTGCGCGCTGTCACAGGCCTCGATCACGGCGTCTTCTCCCTGACATTGTAAAGACGTGTTGCAGCAGTGCAGCGCAGGCACATTACCACGTTAACAGCCTGACACCTCCGAGCGATCCGCGCAACACTTTGGCATTTTCCTTTCCCTCGCTTGCTTCGCAAATAATGTCAATTAATCGCACAGAGACATTTAGCGAGAGGGAAAATAGACTTCAAAGCAAGGAAGCTGGATTCTCTTGTGGGTAAAATGTTGGAAATGTCATCGTGTGTAATCTTAATCAACACGTCTTCATCTGAAACCAAGATCCAGTTCTGTTTTTCTTCAGGAGGCGGGCTGTTAATGACCGCGCCAGGTTGATGTAATCGCTGGAAATTGATCGCGGCTGTTGGTTCACTATTCGGATTCAAAATCAGCTCTGAGTTTCACGCCAAAGCTTTTACTCACTCAAAAACGAGAGTTTCGTTCACGATTGTTCACACCCAAGCCCCACCCACACGGATACGAATAATTTTGTTGCGCTGTCTGTGTGTGGAGACGCAGTGTATTTTGAAACCGCTAACTTGCATCCGTGACTCGTTATGATTGGAATTGATATTTCTTATTTCAGAACGTTTGCAGTTCAATTTTATCACCTTTGATGAAACCCGATCGGTGCGGCGCCCTCAACCAGAGTGCGGAACGAGATTTTGGAAACGATCACGGAGATCTACCAGTTAGCGATGATGCGCTCGACATGTGGTGTTTTTCTGTTCTCTCTCGAACAATACACCGCGCTTAACGGCATTCTTGTGAAGTTTGACGGAGCAGTTTGACGTGTCGTCGCCTCCCACAGGGCTGACGTGCTCATGAAGGTTTTAAAAATGTTTTTCAGACTCTGATCAGCACTTTGGGTTCCGACTCTTTGGGACGGGTAGAAATGCAGAAGAACGTCTGGTCGCTTCAGAGGAACGGAAGTGTGAAAGATCTGAATATTGAGAATAATTTTGATTTGTTTTCTGAGTAAACATGCAGCAGGAACTCCGTGTGTGTTTGTGTTACAGCATCTGATATCAATTTTAAGGTCTGGACGATCTCTCCGCGGTTCTGAAAGCTCCTCTGAACACTTTTTTTTCCAGACACCATGAAAGCAAGAGCGCTTATTTTTTTCAGATACGCATCTCCATTCCTTTTCATCTCTTTCCTGCGCTCAGCTCCTGTCTCGTCTTGCTCCGAGAAGAGAAGATCTCAGAGACCTCCTGGAATTGGTAATGAGAGGTTGCGGAGAAACCGTCCGTCCTGCAAAGCCTCTTCTCGAAAGTGGAACACGGAGTTCTTGTCTCTTCTCCTCAGCAGCACGAAGAGCTCCTTTTGAAGCGTCTGAGATCAGTGGTATGGATGCACTGCATTTCGTTCGCTGTCCAAGCATCATGTCGTGCACACCAAGAACCCGCGAGCTAATTTCGACGGAAACCCACGTCAGTGAACTCTGACCCCATGGCCCTCGTGTGAACAAGTCCTGTTTGATTTTGATATATTGCTCTGACGTCATCTCCACCCTGGAGTTTCTTCATCCTGGAGTGTTGAAGATGATCTTGTGGATCGCGGGATAAAACGTTGATGACTCGGAGCAGCCTGGAGATTCGACTTGATCTTCACCAGATCTACCACGCTTCATCTCGCTCTTTAATCGAGTCGCTTGTCAGACATTTTGCTTCTTGAGTTCCTGCTGGTTGCCATGGTTTCCCTGAAAATGTACACCATTTGACCACAAAGGTGATGTATCCGTGCTGCGTATAATAACCAGATCACTTTCGCATTGCTGCTCGCTGCCATTCGCCATCGCGACATCACTTTGCATAAACTCCACCTCACTTTTTCCTGCTTGCCCCGCCCGCTTTGCTTTGCTTTGCTTATCAGCACATTCTTGAAGCTATTTTTCCACTAACGAGAGACGAGATTTGCTTTAATCTGCTCCAGTTGCATTCTTAGCAAAAAGTGGATTGTGGGCGTGGCTTTGGTTTCATCCATCAGGATTTGATTGGCTTGTAAAAAGTGCACACTGTCAGAAAAACAAACGAGGACACGTTAATGCAGCTGTTTCTTCAAACCTGTACATCCAGTCAGTCACGGAGGCGGAGCCTTGAATGCGAAGGCTCACGTTTGTCGTCACCATGATGACGATCTTGAGCCACTCGGGCAGGAAGAGGAAGTGAAACACGACCAAATAATTTATGATTTTTCAGTTCCGCTCAAGGACTCGACCAAACTACCTTTTTTTTTTTTTTTTAAAATTGCCCCACCCACTTTTCTTTGCTAGCTTTCACTGAATCAGTGTTAGTTTGTTTTAATAAGATGTGAGATTTCCTGGAATTTGCTCCAACAGCATGTTTGTTTGAAATGATAACAGGAAATAGATGCAGGAATTCGAAGAAAATTTCGTCCTGTTAAAGGAGCCGTGTTTATTTGAACCTGTCCAACTGATTGGTAATGGAGGCGGAGTCTCGAATGTTGAGATGTTTTTGCTGAACGAAGAACTGTTTCTTTTGTCCCAACCAGAATTCTACCCAAATACTCAAAAAGAAAAAAAATGGCATCAATGAGGCAGCAACAAGTCGCGACACTTCATCTTTTCCGGCATGAGTCCAGATTTTTTTAAAAATAAATAAATAACGTCGTATGCATTGTGAAGGTTGCGAGTGTCGTGTTTGATTCCAAATTTGCTTTAAACACTAATTCTGGGGCGTCGTGGCTCAGTCGACTAAGGCGTCATACCATAAATCCGGGGACCCGGGTTTGATTCTGACCCAAGGTCATTTCCCGATCCCTCCCCGTCTCTCTCTCCCGCTC
>JAOBRE010000024.1:2279696-2296848 GCA_027574745.1 Occidentarius platypogon
GCCGGCCACGGGGCTCGAACCCGGACCTTCTTGCTGTGAGGCGACAGCGCTAACCACTACACCACCGTGCCGCCCTGAAAATTTCTCTCTTATGAAATATGCTGCTCAGATACAAACTTTTTTTTTTTTTTTTTTTAAATGTCTGTAACATTTAATTTTGTGCTGGAAACAAACGAACGTTTGGAACTCTAAAATGTTTTTGCAATGTTGTGGCTCGATAATGTATTTAGAAGTCAGAAAATTGAAATTTATAATGAAGTGTGTATGAAAAAAAAATAGGGGGGACTAAGACTTTTGCACAGTACTGTGTGTGTGTATGATTCAAAAAATGAATTTATATGTAAATATAGAAATGTTTCTGAAATTTGACATTCTGTATCAGATCGAATTCAATGAGTCAAAATTCAATTAAACCCCTCAAACATTATTTCTAAATATTCCTCATTTCTGTCTCTCTTTTTATATTTGTAACATTTTCTTATAATTATTGATTGTTATTTCATTTATTCTATTTCTCTTCCTTTTCTTTCCTCCTCTTTTCGTTCTCTCTCTCTCACTTCAGAGTGACTTTATTCATCCCGAGCAAACTTCTTATCCACCGATATTTTCTGCTCATAGCTTAGATGTAAGATGAGAAAAAAAAAAACTCAGAAAATAAGGAAGCAAAAACAAACAAACAAACAAAAAAAAAAACTTAAAATACAACCAATAAATAAATACAATTTTCAATATAAGATCAGTAAGAACGTTATTTATCAAAGAGATTTTCGATTTGATGGTTTGAACGATTGTTAATCATTTCTTGTGTTGCATTTTGTGCACAAAAACCTTAAAAGTTTATTATTTTAAAATAGATAAATAAATAAGTAAATAAATTGTCATGAATTAATACCAAAGAATGAAAAATAAATAAATAAATAAATAAATAAATAAATAAATGTTGTCATTCAATTTATAAGAAACAAAGACATACGATCGGAGCAAATTCAGTCGCTAGGTACAGCGGTAGCATTTTAGCGACCTGATTCGTTAGCCGTTAGCTTGTAAAATTAGCGCATGACCTCTGGCAGATAAACGCAAAACACTCCGTCCTGCTGGGTCTGAAAAATAAGGGAAGGGAAAAGAAGAGGAAAGACTGAGTTCATATTCTGCAGGCGGAGGAGGACGAGTGCAAATGATCCCTCCGTCTTTTGGAGTGTGTGTGTGTGAGAGAGAGAGAGACGGCCCGGTGATAAATGAGCCAGCTCTGTTTGCTTAAACCTCTCGTTTCTGACATCGTCCTGCTCCGATTCGTCCCAGGATTCGCTGTTAAAACATGTCCGCTATTAAAACATAACCCGAACTGACAACTCTCTCTCTCTTTCTCTCTCTCTCTCTCTCGGGAAACAGAGCCGGCTTTCCAGTACATTAGGCCTCTCGGAAGGAGCCAAAGGCAGCACACATGTTAAAGCACTTGCTCTCTACCTGCAGAACGACCTGCACTTCTGTTTATCCAAGCAGCTCGGAATAAATAACAAGAAATAACAACTTCCTGGATCTCCTGGTGTCCAAATTTTGGACTGTATCGCATCATGTCCCGAAGTGCATTTTATGCCTTTTATCCCAAAGCAATTCACCAAAGATTTCGGAATGACACGTGGTACTTTTTTTATCCATTTTTAGTTACAGTGAATGTTCTGGAACATGATTGACCACTTCGCAGCTGTAAACAGACGATCCCTCACCAGCTTCGGATTTTTTTCCAGAGAAGTTAATCAGACAAACAGTGTTGTAGTCGAGTCACAAAACCTCGAGTCCGAGTCCAGTCTCAAGTCCCCAGTGTGCAAGTCTGAGTCATGAAAAAAAAAAATTTGAGTCAAATCCACTATTGATCTGATCCCAGTCGAGTCCGAGACTCCACCCGCACCATGTGGCGGTGTCTGTTTCAGCCCCGTTAGCATTAGTTTGTTCCTGAACATGGCGTATGAACAGGTGAATGCGCTTCTCTTTATCAGGGAGTGTGAAGCATCCTGTCAGAGATGGTTGGGAGACGGATGGAAGTGCAGAAGGTGTGTTTATTAATACAAGTGAAGGTAAACAATCCAGAACGGCAGGCAAAATCGTAAAACGGTGAAACAGGCGACAGGTCGAGCGAGACACAAACAGGCCATCGTAGACTCGGCACAATCAAAGACGAGAAACAGGAAATCAAGGCTCAAGAAACCAAACAAGGAAATAAGGCTCGGTAATGCATCAGCAACGCAACTCAATACTTCGCAAAGTCAGTGTGTTTTCACATCGGGGCGCTGATTGCGTCTTAATCCTGTGCAGATGCGAGTCGTTTACGGCGCGCTGCGAGACAGAGAGTCCTCTTGGCACGCGTGAGAGTCCAGAGCGCGCCTGAGAGTTTATCTGATGCACGCGCCAAGGCATGCAGGTGTGACGCTCTTGCATGAAATTAGTATATAATTAATGTAAATATAAATATCTTATGGCAAATTATTATGGCATGTTACAAAAACAAATCAAAAATCAGAGTCCTCGTCTCCAATTTACGAGTCCGAGTGCAGTTAATGTCCGAGTCCGAGTCATCAGTACGCAAGTCCAAGTTGAGTCACGAGTCCTTAAAATTAGGTCATGAGTCCGACTCGAGTACTACAAGCCTGAAGACAAATCAACCAAAAGGAAAAGTTATTACTGACTTTTTTTTTTATTATTTAAAAATGCCAGCTTTGAAATGAATAAAATGCATCCAGTTTGGTGGCTTTTCATCTCATCTCATGAATAAATTAATTTATTTATTCTAATACAGCAGTCAGATTGTCACTTTTCCAAGTTTGAACCCATCTGTTTTTTTTTTTTAATGAATTTAAAAAAAGACATTTCCAAAAAAAAAAGAGAAAAGAAACACGCCACAATAAGACTGGATCGTTCTCTCCACGTGGCTCTCAGGAGTCGTCTTTGTTTACTCCGGGTGTCACGATGCGTCTGGATGAGTGCGTTATCAAAAGCTCTTCGCAACGTTTACTCAGTAGACACTTATTATTTCAGCGTACACTGTTTTCAGCTTGTAAAACATCTCTGAGATCCTGACGAAGTGAAGGAAGTTAGGAGGATGAGATGGTTTTTTCTTTTTTTTCAGTAGATGGGGATTCAGCAGTTGTTCTGCACAGTTGAACACTTTGATCCAGAAAGCGGAACGGAGAGAAAATCCCGCACCGGCGGGACGTCTGCGTAACCCGAGAAGCTTCTCAGGCCGTTTTATGTTTTTACACGTGTTCAGAGAGATGATGCCATCAGAGATAAAGTGCCTGCGGAGGAGGAGAACGCGAGAACATGAGAGAAAAGAACTGTACCGTAATTCTGAAGCCAAGCATCTGTTCTGCCTTCGAAATCGTATGTTTCGGTCAACGCAATCTCGATTCTGATTGGTCAGAAGGCATTTATTCATTTTCAAGTCGCGGATTTACATTAACACGCTCATTCTGATGTTTTTGTTTCGAAAGTAACAGAATGTACACATCGTGGATGCTCAGTGTAAGTGGTTCAAACATTTTTTTTTTCACATAAATTGAACCTTTTTGGAATGAGTCTCCAGTGTCAGCACTTTATCACAAAGTTTTTCGACATCTTCAGTACAAAGGAGTTTACGCTTTACGGTTTCTCAGTCACGAAAAAACTTGTTTTGTGGACTTCCCATGTAGCGATAAACAGATAAAAACTAAATATTTAAAAATTAGTGTCGTGTAAGAGGAATAAAACTCGGGCACTTGGGCAGAGAGAAAACAAACAACAATAAAACCAGGCAAGAAAAGTTGACAAACCCAAAGAGAACTGAAGATGAAAAGAACGACGGTGAACGAAAAGAATAAAAGGAGAAGAAAGAAAGGAAAGGAAAGAAACAGAAGTGAAGAGGAGAAGAGAGCTGGCCCGGGCAGATGGAGCTGTCACTTTGACTCCTCACACAGCTGGCACCTGTGACACTCTCATGTATTATCGATGGGGCTAAAACATCTGTAAACATGGCAGATCTTACCGACAGGACAGGAAATGATGTCACCTGACAGCCAGGGAGGGAGGAGGAGGGATTACTCTTTCATGAGCGACTTGATGGCTCGAGATGCGATCGCTAAAAGAAGAGAGACAGAAAGAAGGAGGGGGCAGGGAGAGAGACAGATGGAGAGAGACACTGAGTTAAAGAGAAGAAGAGACAGAAAAGAGACATGGACTGGAAGACAGACAAATGGAGAGAAAATGAGACATAAAAAGATGGAGAGAGAGAAAGAGATGAATGAAGAGAAAGGCAGATTGAGATGGTGAGAAGGTGGGGACAGTGAGCGACAGAGAGTGAGAGTTAAACATTTCTTTTTTGGAAGGATATGTTCGCCTGAGGATGCTTCAACTTGAAGACATGTTGGTTTCAGGAGACACAGCTTCAGAAGACTTTGGATTGAGGACAATTTGGCCTGAGACTGAAACGGTTTAAGGATGTTTTAGTTTCAGGACACAATTGGAGGTGCTGGTTGGAGGATGCTTTGTTTTGAGGATCCTCTGGTTTGAAACCGCTGTTTTGAGGACAATCTGATTTGAGGATGCTCTGGTTTGAGGGCACTGTTTTGAAGAAAAATTGATTTGAGGACGCTCTGGTTTGAGGGTGGTCTGATTTGAGGACACTGTTGTGAGGATGCTCTGGTTTGAGGACTTTGGTTTGAAGATGCTGGTTTGAAGACACTATTTTGAGGATGCTCTGGATGCTCGTTTGAGGACACTTTCTTTTGAGGGTGGTCTGGTTTGAGAACACTTGTTTAAGAATGCTCTGGTTTGAAGACACATTGGTTTGAGGATCCTAAGGTTTGAGGAAACTGATTTGAGGATGCTCTGGTTTGAGGATGCTGGTTTGAAGACACTTTATTTTGAGGATGCTCTGGTTTGAGGACACTTTCTTTTGAGGGTGGTCTGGTTTGAGAACACTTTGGCTTGAGAATGCTAAGCTTTGAGGATGCTGTTTTGAGGACAATTTGGTTTGAGGATGCTCTGGCTTGAGGGTAGTCCGGTTTGAGGACACTGTTATGAGGATGCTCTGGTTTGAGGATGCTGGTTTGAGGACACTATTTTGAGGATGCTCTGGTTTGAGGACACTATTTTGAGGATGCTCTGGTTTGAGGACACTGCTTTGAGGATGCACTGGTTTGAGGACACTTTCTTTTCAGGGTGGTCTGGTTTGAGAACACTTTTGTTTGAGAATGCTCTGGTTTGAAGACACATTGGTTTGAGGAAACTTTGGTTTGAGGACACTGATTTGAGGATGCTGGTTTGAAGACACTATTTTGAGGGTGTTCTGGTTTGAGGACACTTTCTTTTGAGGGTGGTCTGGTTTGAGAACACTGGTTTGAGGATGCTAAGGTTTGAGGATACTTTAGTTTGAAGATATGATGGTTTTAAGACACGAAGGTTTGAGAACTCTGGACTGAGGCTGGTTGAGAATGGGGCCGTGCATTTTATAACGCTTTGGTTTGAGGACATGGTGGTTTGAGGGCGTTCTGGTTTGAGAATGCTCTGATTAGGATGTGCTGATTTGAACATGCTTTGTCTTGAGGAGGTGTGAGTCTGAGAACACTTTGAGGACGTGCTGGTTTGAAGACGGTCAGACTCGAGGACACTCGATTTAGAGGACACCCTGCACTGAGGTAGCTCAGGATGAGGTAAGCTTTTGAAGATGTTCTGGTTAGGAAGTGTTGCTTTGAAGATGCTCTGCCTGGAGGAGGAGGTGCTACTTTGAGGACATTTTAGTTGAAGGTCACTTTGGTTTGAGGATTTGTTGGTGTGAAGATGCCCTTCTTGGAGGATGTTCTTTTTGGATGATGTGCTAGTTTGAGGACAGTTTGGATGGAATACACTCTGGTTCAAGGGCACTTTGATTCACATGTGGTTGAGGATGCTCTGGATTGAGGACACTCCGGTTTGATGCCTTTCTGGATTGACAGAATGCTGGTTTGTATGTTTCAGTTAATTGGAAAATATTCATCGTAATGCTTAAATCTTAGAGTCGCTGATGTTAGCTTGTTAGCGCAGCAGCTAGTTATGGAGATGGACAGAAGGCTAAGTAAAGATGACGGTAATGGAGCAGTCGATGGATGCATTAGGGGCCGGAGACGTATTGATCAGGTGTGTCAATAATTCAAGATGGGACACAGTCTTCAGCTCATGTCATGTGTGTGTGATTTCATTTAAACCCCAGGACACACCCTGATACCCAAATCGTAAAATGTTGTCCAGTCGCCATGCCCATTCCCCAGAATCCTCTCTCGTTTCTCATTCGTGCGTTTATTTCTGTACGAGCACATACCATGATAAACGACTCCAGTTTTATTTTTAACAGGAAGCGACAGCTGCTGTGTCAGAAAAGTTATTTCCAGTGTGAAAGGGAATGTGGAGCATCCTGAATGTGGCCAAGCAGCCCAAGACCTCAAACCAAGAGAGAAGGAGAGAGGAGAAGGAAGGAAGAAGGGATTGGCCTAATAAAGTGCCCCCTCCCTCAGCTGTGTAGTGCGTAGGGAGCATCATTCATTATTCATGCTCATTAAAGCAGAGGCCTCCTGCCAAAGGCAGCTCTGTTTGGGACGTGCCCACTCGAGACCGAAAGGATTTCAATCCCCAAAATCCAGGACGCTGCATGTGAATAATGAACCCAAACACACACACACACAAATCTAAAAATTCTACACACACACAATATATATATATCACCTCTGCGTTGTACAGAAAAAAAAAATGTCCACAATGTCCCCTTTCCCCGAAACGTATTTGATCAGCCGGAACATGTTCGGTGTCTGAATTCTTTAGTTTTGCTCAAACAGACTCGCTGATGTGGTTTCTGACATGTTGACACACTGTTGTCCAAAAAAACAAAAAATGTCCCAGAGGTAAAAACAGCTAGGGGGCGTGGCCTGAAGTTTTTTTTTTTTTTTTTTAAGTGGCACTGTACAGGATATTAGCCGTGACTCAGACAGACGCACTCGGTCTCCATGAAGTATCAAAAGGCACATTGATTAACTATTTCTGATGATGAGCTCTGATTATAAAATCAAATCCCACATTATGAAACCTGTTTCAGAAGCTTCTGAACGCTTCAAAAGTCTTGAAATGTTTTTCATTCTATCATTCGATCATTAGCAGAGGAGTTCCTGCTCAAGTTAGAAAAATTCAATGCCTACAATTCTCAAAATGAACTGAGCAAAAAAAAAAAAGTGTAATAAAGAGATTTAAAGAACATAATCACATGGATTCTCGTCATCGTATAATCAGAAATACTGGACAAGTGATGTCACATGTTGCATTGAAACGTGTTTTGTTTATTTCTGGCAGCAAAAGTGTGTCAAAATTCTGACTTATTCATGAAAAAAAACTTATTATCTCACATTTCTCACTTATCTCACATTTCTGATTCACTATCTCACATTTCTCATTTCTCTTACAATTCTCACTTATCTGACAATTCTCACTCATTATCTCACTTATCTCACAATTCAGACTCATTATCTCACATTTTTGACTCATTATCTCATAATTCTTACTTATCTCATATCTTACTTCACATTTCTGACTCATTTTGACTCATTATCTCAATTCTTACTTATCTCACATTTCTCACTTATCTCACATTTCTGACTCATTATCTCACATCTCACTTATCTGATAATTCACACATCTCACAATCCTCACTTCTCACAATTCTCACATTCCTGACTCGTCATCTCACATTTCTCACTTATCTTATAATTCTCACTTCTCACATTTCTGACTCATTATCTCAACATCTTGAGTTCTCAAAATTCTGAAAGCTTTGCCTGATTTAATTAATGATTTTTTTTCCACGTCTCATTTTTTTTTTTTTTTTTAAATCTAAAAATGATGACTTGTGTTGATATTCTGACTTATTATCTGGAAAATCTGATTTATCTTTCCATTATGACTCATAACTGAGATGTTGAAATTATCTCAACATTCTGCCTGAACTGAAATTCCTCTGATTTGCTCGTTTAAATTGTGGCAGCCGATCTCAAAATGATGACAATGTTTTGATCAAACATTCTCGAAAATTTATGACGGAAGTGAAATAGTTGCCTTATACTCTCAAAAACGCCTTCAAAAAAAACCCTGACATTTTGTTAAAATGTTGGAACAAGAAGTCAAAACATATGTTGGAATTTTGAGATCAGTAGTTCGACGTGGTCCTTTTCCATCGACAGACAGGGTTCCGGGGGCGTCAATACATACCTGTATGATACATACGATTTCATCATGACTGCTGTTATATATTGTGCATATATAAATACATATATTACATCTGGATTCATATCATGATGCAATATGTTTATTAATATGGTACACAAACAAAATATTTCAAATTCATATTCTCGTGCATGTTTTATATAATGTTAATAAATAACCAATGGTGGAAATACAATTTAAATAATTATAATTCATACGGTGTGTTTAATGACGCATTGAAACTCATCTGTCAAATAAAAGTGAAAGCTGGAAGTGTTCATGAAAGGACGATTAATTAAATATGAAATCTGCAGATAATGTAAACACCAGCATTTTTATGGAAAAATGAATCTATAAAGGTTCTGACTTTTGATTTATAATTGGTGTTGATAGTTTTAATATTTTGTACACATGCAGCATGCTTTGGGGAAACCATTACAATATTTAGTAACAGCTGTACAGTATAAAGATTACAGTAACAGTCTTATTGTGTTTATTTAAAAAAATAATCATCTATCATTTGTGTTAGTGTAATATATATATCATATTATTACTATTATAATTATTAAATATAATAAATGAAATATGAAATGTATTGATAATGCGATATATAAGATAATATACAGTATGTGTGATAAATGCAATACGACCAATTTATTCCACATTTATGAGCGTGTTTAATAATTATGAAAATATATTATAATGATAATAATAATATTAAAACAGCTGGCACCTTGTGACTGACATGAATAATACTTAAATTATAAAATATAGAAAAGAACATGTATAACTGTACGCTAATAACTGCTTGATCTCAGCCTTATTGAAAATAAATCAACACACAGATAGATAAATAATGAATAAATATCACAGGTGGAATTAGGAAGAGAAGGAATAACAGAAGAGGAAATAAAAGCATACCTGTGAAAGGGGAGGGAGGAGGGGGGGAGAGAGGGAGGAAGAATGGCCCGCAGCGGTGTGTTTAACCTCTCCACCAGATCAATGTCAGTGCCACGGCTGCGCTATGAAACATGCACACGCTAATGGGATGAGATGCAAAAAAAAAAAAAAAAGACCGAAAGAAAGAAAATATTATGCTGACAGTAAATCATATTACATTCCTAATAAGCATTAACTGGATAACTGGGTCAAAGTGAAAGCGGGATCGCCTTAATTGATTTTTTTTTCCTTCTCTCTCTCTCTCTCTCTCTCGCTCTCTCTGACAGGAAAATGTCAATGCTTGAATATTTCTTCATGCATCATTAAAACGAGATTGGCTCTTAACAAAAAGCGACGGGATCCCTGTGCCGAATCGATTCTCGCTCCAGGCCGCCTGCAACTAAAGTGTATTACATCCAGATCTATACAGGTTATTAAAACCACGCTGCTCGTTCAGACAGCTACAATTAAAAGCTGACACTCAACCACCTTCTTCTTCTTCTTCTTCTTCTTCTCCGTGGCCCTGGTCACTAATCACACGAATCAGGCTAACTGAAGACATCCACCTTCCACAGTGACGCCAAACAAGTTCCGATGTGCGGCTTCAAGCCGAGTGATTTTCAAGGAAATTATTATTTTCAATCTATCTTTTCCAAAAAAACCCACAAAACCTCACACTACACTGACAAGGAAACGCCACCCAAATAACAGGGTGGGTGGGGTGCCAATACTTTGTGCATAAACAATCATTCAGGTTGCATAGACATGATCTCGTAAATACAACAATGTATTATACACTTGTTTTTGTTAATGTTCCTCTTTAATAGACTATCTTAATTTATAATGATTTGGACTCTTCTAGATTTATAATTATTTCATTGTTGTTTGTTTTTTGTTTACATTCGAACTGAGTTTGCTTTTTTTCATCACACATCGAAGTTGGTTATTTTCCAAGAACAGAACATCCTGAAGTTTTTTTTTTTTTTTTTTTTAAATCCGACACCCACCACAGCAATTTACCATTGACTTTCCCCACAGATTTTTAGCTATTGAAACGATGATAATTTTTATCCATTTAAAGTTACATTAAATGTTGTGGACCAACTTCAAAACAAGTTCCTGTTCCTGATGCCGTTCCCTCATCAGCCTCTATTTTTTCCTTTCTCAAAGTTGTCCTGAAGACGCTGGAAAGCCTAAATATTTCGCTTCACCTCCGATGCTGTTGCAAAGGACTCGCACTGGAGACTCCTTCCATAGACGTTCAATAAAAGAAGAACTTTTTTTTACATTTCAGCGAAGGAACACATTTTTTTAATTGGTGTACAGTATGTGGAGCGTCTGCTGGACAAATCTCCGTGAAAGGGCTGTTCATGTCGAAACGATCATGGATTATCATGTTATCAAGTGTTAATCAACACATTCTGACCAATCAGAGTTGAGAATTCGGGAAGGCTGAAGTATAAATGTTGAATGTATGAGGTGACATTTATTTCTTCAAAAGAGGCTCCAATGCAGGAAGACGACCGATTTTCAAAGGAAAAATAAAGAAAAAAAATTAGCAACCCCAGTGCGATGGGTGAACAAAGTGCCCTATCCCAGGGGCTGGAGGATCACTGGTGCCTTCATAATAGGGCAAATTTTAAACCTCTTTTATGCCTTTAAATCCTGTGACAGCCTTTTTGTTTTATTCCTAATTGTCTTGTCTGAACATTGAAGAGTCAGCTGAGACCGCGAGAAACTCTCCTCTCGCTCTCTCTCTCACTCACTCTACCTCTGCCTCGTTCGCTCAGTGACATTTGATTCTGATGGCACTGTCTTTACAGGGAGGAGAAAAAAAACACTGCAGGTTTCTTCTGCTCGACACGAAGACAGGTGGTGAGGTGAACACGCAGAGTATCGTTCGGCCTCGTGCGTTTTCCTCGGCTGGAAATTGTCAGGTTTCATGGTGGAGGAAAAAAAAAACCCACTTATCCGTCCATCCAGGAGGAAAAATGAAACCTCAACCATCTGGTTTGAATTGAAGCTTTTTTGCCCATCTAAAGTGTTTGCACATGTCAACAATTAGCTCGACGGCGATATACTGATATGACGGAACCTAATGATGAAATCAGAAATAGAATTAAAAGTTATGACAGCACAAGAAAATTTCCTGGGGTGGCACAAAACTGAAAATATGCCTCCATTTTAAATTGTTCCAGAATAATATATCATGGAAACAATTTATCACTGAACATCATTGTAATGGAAGGAACAATTCAATTCATGATTAGCAGGAACAGATTCACCAAACGAGGTCCAAAATTATCCCGCGATGACCGACACTCATGTGTAAATGTTGAAGGTGTTGGGTTTAGGGGACTCCTGATGAGCAACTATGCTGTTAAATGATTGTCCGCTGTGCTCAAAAAGGGTTTAAGGGATAGGGTGTAGGGTTACGGAGACTCACCTTGTGCCGTTGGACCATTAAACAACACTACCTGTGCCTGTAGTAGGTTTTGGACTGTCGGCTAGAGGGTTGAAAGGGCTCACCACAAGCTCTTGAAGTTCTTTGAATGGTAAATGCTGACCATGAGCTATGAGGATTTCAGAATGGTATCGCACCTGTTCAAGTGTTGAGGGTATTGGGTTTAGGGGATTCCCAAGAAGATACAAGATTGAAAATTGGTGGCATACATTTCTGTCAATGGGTTGAAGGTATAGATTTCAGAAAAGAATTTTAGAATGGTACCATTCCTAGAGAACGGTTTCAAGCAGGGGTCTTCAATCTTATCTGCAAAGGGCTGGTGTGACTGCAGCCTTTCTTTACAGCCAAATTGGAGGCACACTTGATAGTTGATGGGAGACTAAAGTCCATCCAACCATCCATTATCCGTAACTGCTTATCCTGTGCAGTGTCGCGGGCGAGCTGGAGCCTATCCCAGCTGACTATGGGTGAGAGGCGGGGTACACCCTGGACAAGCCGCCAAATCATTGCAGGGCTGACACATAGAGACAAACAACTATTCACACTCACATTCACACCTACAGTCAATTTAGAGCCACCAATTAACCTAACCTGCATGTCTTTAGACTGTGGGGGAAACCGGAGCACCCGAAGGAAACTCATGCAGACACAGGGACAAGATGCAAACTCCGCACAGAAAGGCCCCCGTCAGCCACTGGACTCGAACCCAGAACCTTCTTGCTGTGAGGCAACAGTGCTAACCACTACACCACCATGCCACCCAGTGGTCATCTAATATTTTGGAAAGTCTTTAATACCCCTCTCCTTATTGATACCTTTTGACAATGAGATTCTACGCATGCCTTGTGAACTTTTCGTGGACCATAGCTTCAGCAGTCAGATGAAACCAAGAAGATGTCAAGAAAATCCTCAGAAACAGCTGATCTTTATTTGGGGGATAATCAGAATGACATCGTTGATGACAGATGTATGACAATCACTTTTGAACGTGATTTTGAATGGGCTTGGTTAATTCTGAACACAGTCACATGTCTCAATATAAGAGGGTGTGTACACTTATGCATCCAGGTTATTGGTACATTTTTTCTTTTCTTTCATGTTTACTAAAGATTTTCTATTTGTTTTTCTATTTATTTTTTGCTTGGTTTTATGCTGTCAGGCAGCGGAGATGGTGACAATTGCAGGTTGAAACTCTTTAATTTTTGAACATGCATACAAATCCAAAACATATAAAAGAGTTATTTGGGCAAAAGACAAAGACATAAACTAATAACCAGAAATGTAGTCATAATCATAAACACAAGAGGAGGAGAACATAAGGGTTGATATCACCAGGTATGGAACATGGAGTATATACTTTGCAATGAACTGTGGTGATGCAAATCTGTGGCATTATACCGTGGCAGTGATTGTGTAATTGAGTCCAGCTGTGTGCAATCAAAATGAAGGTGAACGTGATCGTGAGAGAGTTTGTGATGGGTGCTGGGTGCTGTAGTCTTTGATGGACATGTTTGTAGGTTGTCTTCTGGGAGTCATAGTCAGTGATCATGTTTGTAAGCTGTTCTGTGTTCTGGGAGTCGTAGTCAACAGCCATGTTTGCAGGCCACTCTGTGTTTTGGGAGTCATAGTCGGCGACCATGTTTGTAGGCTCCTCTATGTTCTGGGAGTTTTAGTCAATGGATATGTTTGTAGGCTTCTCTGTGTTCTGGGAGTCATAGTCAACAGCAATGTTTGCAGGCCACTCTGTGTTTTAGGAGTCATAGTCGGCAACCATGTTTGTAGGCTGCTGTGTGTTCTGAGAGTCGTAGTCAATGGCCATGTTTGTAGGCTTCTCTATGTTCTGAGAGTCGTAGATGATGGACATGTTTGTAGGCTTCTCTATGTTCTGGGAGTCATAATCAGTGGCCATGTTTGTAGGCCGCTCTGTGTTCTGGGAGTCGGTTGCCATGTTTGTAGGCCGCTCTGTAATCTAGGAGTCATAGTCTGTGACCATATTTGTAGGCCATTCTTAGTTGGCGACCGTGTTTGTAGGCTTCTCTGTGTTCTGGGAGTCGTAGACGACAGCCATGTTTGTAGGCTTCTCTGTGTTCTGGGAGTTGTAGTTGGTGACCATGTTTGTAGGCTGCTCTATGTTCTGGGTGTCATAGTTGGCAACTATGTTTGTAAGCCTCTCTGTGTTCTGGGAGTCAGAGTCAGTGGCCATGTTTGTAGGCTGCTATGTGTTTTGGGAGTCGTAGTCGGTGGCCATGTTTGTAGGCTGCTCTGTGTTCTAGGAGTCATAGTCAGCTGCCATGTTTGTAGGCCACTTTGTGTTCTGCGAGTCGTAGCTGGCCACCATGTTTGTAGGCCGCTCCGTGTTCTGGGAGTCAGAGTCGGTGGCCATGTTTGTAGGTCGCTCTTTGTTAACTGGTGTAAGAAGCAACACCATCTTCAGTGTTGAGGTGACATCTGCAACATTACCTACAGTAATAGACATCGGTCCAGAAATGCCCTCAAACATGGAGAAATTTTATAAAACAATTTTCATGTGAATGGGAAAAATGAATGGTTTTGATAACACTGGCCTCACAGTATCTGTACATGCCCAATGCAGTTTTAGATGTATTAAGGAAGTGCTAGGACTCCATTTATACTAGATGTTGCAGGTTGTATTTTCTAGTCTATAATTTTTTAATTGATAACATTGATAACTCTCAAACTCTCGTGGTTACCAGAGGACCAGCCCCCCACTGTAATTCTATTTTTGTAATAGGCGAGAGGCCAAGGGCTATAGAAACAGAGATCAGTGTCGCCCGATGTGCCTTGATGGCATGGGAAGGACTTTGATTTTATTTTACATTGATAAACAATATAATTTAGCTTTATTTCAGTATTATACCCTCAGGTGGCTGAATCCACCGTTAGCGTCTGGATCAAAAATTTACCTAGGTGATGTCCAACCAAGGATAACTTCACATATTTCTGTGGTGTCATTTTCCTGTGAAACATAATGTATGCAGACACAGATTTGCTTTATGCTACTGTATCAACGGTCCCATCTGTCAACAGAATTTGCTTTGTGTATTTTTTATTTATATCATCTCTGATTTCAGCCTTAGCACATACAATAAAATATAGACAATATTCAAAAGGACCTGTCAGGAAAGTGCTGCTTCTGGGGGCTGTTCTCAGCACAGGTACAGCCTGCATCCATATTAGACCCACTAATGACCTACCTATGATGCAACTTGTCCTGCCATGCCCAGATACATGAGAATCGATGGGTACACAGACAATGTTTCCCTTTTTCATGAAAAGGGTGACAGTTCTAATATGGATGAGAGGGCCAGAGAAAACCTTTGTGAATTAAGTACATGCCAATTTGACATATATTTTGTTCTATGGATACTGACAGTGGTGCTGTTCAATAAATACATACCACTGTGCCTTCAAACCCAGGTTTCTTTCCCTCATTATATTCAACACAGCTGATTTACATATCTCTTACTGCGATAGCTTCACTGTGTTCATTATAGAAGTAACAGAGTTCATGAAGAACATAGTGAGAAGGATGCAGGTTTTACCCGTGCATTTTTGTGCTTCTACCACTTCATATCACACCAACACACATCTATGCGTATATATGTATATACACATATAGCTTCTGTCTCAAATAATCACCAACAGATCAACTCTTTCTTGAACTTATTCCCCCCTTCTCACACACACACACAAGCGCACACTTCACAGTCCCAGCTTGGTGTGGGGAGACAATTTTCCCCTGAGATGAGAAGAGAAACATGGTTGTTCACCACCCAACAGCATCCTTCCCCAACTACATTGCAGTGTTGGTTGTCACTGATGGGCTCCGTTGATGCTTTACACTGACACCTGGCTCTGTGACGCTTCAACCTAGGCTGGTGCTCACACACACGCTCACACACTGCTGTCAGCCTGTCCTGACAAAGCTCACTAGACAGCTAGCAGCAAACACACACAGCAATGTCGAAGTTAAGAGAATGGGGGCCCATTATTCCAGCAGCCGCAGGGACGTGGAGATCCAAAAAACCACACAGAACATGATGAAAAGCCACACCGAAGCGTTCTCACAGCAAGTTTGGCCAGGCTTTGACTGTTTCAGGCTTTTCCTTCCTCCCTGTCTAGTACGCTGTAGAAACTTTCCAAGCATTCCTCAGGCTGTGACATCGTAGATACAGTAGATATTATTTTAGTAGATAGAGTAATACTTAGAAACCATTGTTTGTACAGGACCCAGTGGTATCAATCTACATAATCACTTTATTTCTCTTTTCCACATTTGTCTCCTTGTAAAATAGAAAAAAAAAATCATTTTTGTTTTTAAATAGTGTTTTGAACCTCATTTTTTATAAGGACATTATTAATTTTGAAGCTTTGCTTGGAGCTTTCGTCCAAAAACCTGAAACTCTTGATGGCGAAGAGCTGCATGTGCGTGTATTTTTCCAACCTCCAGGAACTGCTTGCTTACTTGACAAAGTTTCATTTCACTCAAACATCCTTCTTGGGATTAAACAAGCTTTGTTAACAAGATGGCAAGCAACTTCAAAACAATTTATTGCTAATTTGAATGTCTTTTTGTTCCACCCAAAAGAAAAATACAACAATTTTACAAACTCTGGAAAGATGACTCCAGTGGAAAATGACTGCTCTATCCAGTTCTGGTTCTTCCTTCACACTACAAGCACTTTAAACCAAACAATGCAGGCCATAACATACACATATCAGCATACACAGGATGTATGGATTCCTCTGTGGTTCACTTCTGTGGTTTTTCTAACTCCAGAAGAGTTGTTTCATGTGGAAAAATCTCATTTCTGTTAGTTTAGATTGATCGAATTATTCATCCCTAGTAAACACTTTATCCTGAGGAAAGTCATGGATTCATGCAGCCTATCCCCAGAACACAGGACGAGATGATGAGAAACTCCAAACGGACAGTAACCTGAGATCCGGATTGAACCGAGTAGACTGGAGCTGTGAGGTGGCAATGCTACTGGTTATGTCATCATGATTGATTGATTTAGCTAATGATTTTTTTTTTTTTTTTTTTTAAGTAAAGAAATTTATTTTATTGAAACTATGGTCAGATAATTGAGCATAAAACTAAAAGCACTAAAACATTGTGTTTGTGAATATGAAATGAAAGGATGTGACCATGGTCCCTGTTACATCTGTTCCATTTTTATTTGCATACCCACAGTAGCCAGTTGTCCTCACCCACATGTCCTTGTGGGAGGAAGCCAGAGCACCCGGAGGAAACCCATGCAGGCACAAGCAAACTCCACACAGAAAGGCACCAGTTAGCCATGAGGTTCAAACCCAGAACTTTCTTGCTGTGAGGATGCATTGAAGGACACATATTTATTATAATTTATGTGTATTATATCGTTATATTATTATATTATAGGGGCGGCATGGTGGTGTAGTGGTTAGCGCTGTCGCCTCACAGCAAGAAGGTCCGGGTTCGAGCCCCGTGGCCGG
>JAOBRE010000024.1:2814935-2825214 GCA_027574745.1 Occidentarius platypogon
TCGTTCAAATTGTGTAAAGCTGCTTTGCGACAATGTTTATTGTTAAAAGCGCTGTACAAATAAACTTGACTTGACTTCTTCCATTAACGGTCACCGCTCTTGATGGGAGTCCCATGGGAAAAGGCCACATGCACCATCTCGCTGTTCTGCTGAATCTGCACATCAATAATCACCAAGAAAAATGACAGTTTCATCTGATTCACTCTCCCAAGTTTCTTGTCATTCTTGGATTTCTTTGGTTAGCTCAGCACAACCCCCACATTGACTGGTCTACTGGTTCTTCCTGAACCTTCATGGAAAGTGACAGCATGCAAAAATTTCAAATACCCACACAACCACTCCAACAGCCCCTAAGGATCAGGACCATCAAAGGTGAACCAGTTGGGAGTGGCATTATGATATCATGCACAAAGCCTCTCTTGCTTCAGGTCAGTGCCTTGCGTTTTGAATCCATCTCATTCCTCGTCAAAGTAACCAAGAACCAGCCCATCATTTTGGGTTTCCCATGTCTACAGCAACACAACCCACAGATTTCATGGCATGACAAAAATATTACAGCAGGGTTTCTCCAAGAAAAAAATGATCGAGTCGTGGTCCCCTGAGCAGAACAAGGTGTGGAAGGCAGCGTGTACGCTTGGGGGATCTGAGGGCAAATCCCCCTGGAAAATTTGCAAATATAAGGGTTAATTTCATGGCTTTTGATGACATCTCGAGCTGATTTTTACCAGTTCAACATATTTGGTGGGAAAGGCTATATTTTACTTCTAATTTTACTTAATTTTTTCAAAGAATCCCCTTTCCTACCCTAAAAACAGGGGGGAAAAAAACAAAGTCAAAATAGTTACCCACTTGCATTTCACAAGCAGTGTACTGTTCCAAAAGAGACTGAAGTTTATTTAGCATCAAACAAAGTGAATAGTGATGCAACATGACACAAGTTCAAAATGCTGATTGTCAAGTTATTTGGGGTTTTTCACTGGGTAAGCTGGGAAATGTTCTGACTTCGACGTCTCTCACGACCCCTTTTTTATCATCATCTGTGCTAATTACTCTGGCCAACTTAAATTGACCTCTTAGGGCATTCTGATCAGTGAGCCAAACAACATCTCTGACAGCAACATTTCTCTCCTTTTTGTGCCAATTGCTCCTGACAAAGAGGTTCGAGCCTGCCAATTGACACTACTTCGTCCAGAACTTATTCACCTCTGACTGGATTATTCTCAACCTCTTGTAGGGATATCCCTCAAATTGGAAGTTTCCTGGGTCTCCTCTCAAGCATGCACGTCCCAACAGGAATTTGGAGTGATGTACTCCACGAACTCTTCTTGGCTTTGCGCTCTCGCATCTATAGGCCTTTTGTTGGCCAGTGTAGGTGAAATTGCATTATAAAATCAATCTCATATAATCAGTCTCATAAAATATCAGTTCATTAATTTTACTCATCAATATTTCTATTCATTATTAAATTAATGAATGAATTACTCTAGTGATACACTAGATCAGTGAAGGCAATGTGAATTCTTTGATGGCAGACTGTGGCTTCAAGAAATACTACAGCAAAACAGACAAGACCCAGTTTCTTATAAATATCTAATTTATTAAAATGACAAGATCAAGTGAGGATAATACTGATCTGGTACATTCAGTAAGACTAGCAGCAGTGTAACAATCAAAGCACAAAATGATGATAGGAGGTAGTAATATTTTGTGTGTGTGTTTGCAGGCGAATGGTTAACAAAGGGTTGTATACCAAGTGAGAGAGGTGACAAGAGTGTTTGAGTGAAGCGCATGAAAAAGGTGCACAAAAGGTGGGGGAGGGGACCATAGACGCTCTGTGTGACTGATTAGACAAAGGAATTTCACAAAAGGTGCATAAATGATCATTGGCCCGTACGGAGATCTTGGCATTATCACCACCATGCTCAAATCAGCTGAGCTAACTGGCCCTTAGTTTACTGAAGTATGAATGCTGAGGTGTGCATAATGGTGCATGGTTAGAAAGTGTGAAAGAAAAATAAAGAGAGATAGGGCATGCAAAATCTATCCACCAGAGTAAAACTGAGAAATACAATAACATATGATCAGACCAAAGCTATGTGATTATTGTGCGCACACTTGAAACAACCTGAGGTTTAAGAAGCACTTTTCACATAAACTAATCAAACTAAGACTAACGTTGCCCAAATGCCAGCCTTACTTGGGACCACTCTCACGTGGCAGCATGAAGGAGTTCGTCAGTGATCCTCCATTTTGGTGTATTCTCCTGAAGAGCGTAGCACAGCTTCAATTCAGTTTAATGCAGATCTGCTATGTTGCAAAAGTCCTTCCTGGGTAGGATCTCGTTGAGCCAGAAGGTCCTTGGTCGAAAGTTCGTTGGCTGAAGACGTTGAGGGAACCGCTCGCCTCTAATCTTCCTAATTTGCATTATTACGGTGAAGTAATAACGGTAGCCAGTTTCAAACACAACGAAAGCAAAATAATCCAACTGAGGTCCTTTTTTAACAGTGGCCAGTGGTCCGTACAGCAACACGTGTTTGTCCATGTTTCTTCGCTTCCGCCTGAAGGCCGTAGTGTCTCTTTTTACCGACTGTGAATTGGTCAGAAAGAGAGTCAAAGAGAGTGGCGCATCTGGTTTTGGGGGGACGGAGGCGTGGGGCACTGGCAGGCGTTCACGTGGCGGGACGTGGGAGACTCATGTCGGGAGGTGGGACAGAGAGAGTGAAATTTGTTCAGACCGCCCAATTTATAGGCGAGCTTCCGTCACAATCTACAGCAGTACACCACCCAATCGCAGCACAGTGAAAGATGAGATGAGCCAATTGTTGCGCACTGAAAGATGAGATGAGGCAGATATTGTCCGGGGCAGAAACTGAGGGAGTTATGGGAAACATAGTTGCGGAGATGTGCTGTACCTACACCAGACTGGCTGCCATATAAACAAAGGTTTGTAATTCTCCCCATGTAGAGACACCATCACTACCCAGGTTCTGAAGGACTCTCGTCATGGTCCAAATGGCTGCCTCAGTTGCCCCATTCTTGTGAGGTGAATCGACAGGATGGATCTTCCAGTACCACGGAGTGCCATGCTTGGCAGCCTCCTCCTCCACTCCTGACCTTTCTAGGTACTCCAGAAACCTATAGAGGTCTTCAAGGGCAGGTTTAGCCCCTACAAAGTTTGTACCTGGGTCAGATCATACCTTGCTTGGGTGTCCTCTCGGTGATGTAAACTTCTGAAAGGCAAACAGATATCCTTCTGCTGACAAGTTGCTGATAATGTCAGCATGGATGGCCCTGGATGCCATGCAGCTGAACACAATTCCCCACACTTTGAGCCTCACTCTCTTCTTCACCTCATCTTTAACTTCATAGGGCCTGAACAGGTCCATGGCAGTGAAGTCAGATGGAGCTGCTGGTCCTGTACACTCGGGAGATAGATCACTCATTATCTGTTAGGTGGTACGGTGGTGTAGCGGTTAGTATTGTCGCCTCACAGCAAGATGGTTCTGGGTTCGAGCCCAGAGGCCGTTGGGGGGCCTTTCTGTGTGGAGTTTGCATGTTCTCCCAGTGTCTGCGTGGGTTTCCTCTGGGTGCTCTGGTTTCCCCCACAGCTCAAAGATATGCAGTGAGGTGAACGTGGGAGTGGCCTTGGGCTGAAGTTCCCTCAAGCAAGGCACCTAACCCCTAACTGCTCCCTGGACACTGTAGCATGGCTGCCCATTGCTCTGGGTATGTGTGCGTGCTCGTTGCTCACTTGTGTGTGCATGTGTGTGTTCACTGCTTCAGATAGGTTAAATGCAAAGAGGAATTTCACTGTGCTTGAGTGTACATGTGATCACTAAAGTTCTTCTTCTTGACAATGCTTTGCCCTTGCTTTTCTCCAGGTTACACCACTGTTTACACTAGATTCTTCATTTGAGGGTGGCGCCTCCCACTTTGCTTGCTTTGTCGCCTGGCATCTCAGGCCTCACCACTTGTTAGTGGCCCGCCTCACCCAAGCAACAGCACCAACTAGCTTGGACAAGCCGCTGAACCTTTTCACATCCAGAAGGTTGTTGACAGCTGAGCCAGCAGGTATTATCCTCTGTAATGCTCATCCTGTCTCATTAGTGGATCAATGTGAGGTGCATCTGACCAGAGAACAGGACGAGTCAGGTCAGCAATGTTTCTAACATCAGGTTCTTCAGCCTTGGGGTTCTCCTGTGGGGTGGCCCCTTGGCATCTCTTTACCTGAGCCCTTGCCAGCACTGCTGAAAATGCCTTCCTTTGTTTCTTACTGATGTTGTCTCTGGTGTCAGTCACAACTTCACCAGCAGACTTCATTGGCCATTCAGTCAATGGCTATTTCAAAAACTCTGGTCCACTTTGCCAAGCCCCTTGCAGACCCTTTGGAAGAGCTCCTCTTGTAATCATATCAGCAATATTGTCATTACCTGGGATCCACCACCAGTCTTTAACTTGTCCAGCCTTTTGGATCTCTCCTATTCTGTTGGCGAATAATGTCTGGTAACCATAGTCAAGTTAAGTTTTTTTTTTTTTTTCATAGTGGTCTCGCTGAATGGTTCCCAATACTGTTTGGCTGTCAACTAGGTAGAACCAGCAGTCTACTTTCATCTGACCTTGCTTCTTTACATACTTTCTCAGCCTGGCTGCAAAGACTGCACTACAGACCTCAGCTTTGACAGCATCCCCTTTCTGGTCCAGTGGCGTCAGCTTGGCCTTGGATTCCACTAATCTGACTTCAACACCTTGATCTGTTTCCCACCCAAGGTACAAAACAGCTCTGTAGGACTTGTCACTCCCATTTGAGAAGGTAATAGCCCAAGGTTTCCCTTCCAGCATGATGGTGTAAGGCTTCTATGAAGCTTGATTTGTCCCAGCTGTGCATACTCTTGAAACAGCTTGATGGCCTCTTCCCTGAGGCCCTCAGAGAGTGGCTTGTCCCAGGTGCTTTGAGCCAGACTTTCACTCCCCATCTCCTGGAATGCTTTCCTGACAAGGGTAGCACCTTTCTGCTGAACTGGTGTGACCAATCCAATCAGGTCATAGAGTCCAACTACCTGGCTCAGTAGTTCTCGTCTGGTTCGAGGATCAGGTGTCCTTGATCTCATCTCCTCCATAGAAAGGTCCTGGCTTGTCCTCATCTTCCCTCTCCTCCAAGAGAAGTTGATTGAGGTCATCATGTTGAGTCCGTCTTCCTCTACCAGATACCCAATGCCTAAGGCCTTGTTGTCCTCGTCTCTCATCTGATTTGGCAGAACAAATATTTTGCTGAACTCAGAGGGTGTTTTCATTGTGAGGGTTGCTGCTACACCTTCCTGCCTCCCACTTTGCCCTGACTGGACCCATGGCTTCAGGGAAAATCCACCAGCTTTCAGGATTCCCTCAGTCTCCTTGGTGATTTCGTCCAGCCTGTTCACATCATTGTGGGATGTGAGGATGTCCTCCATATAATAATAATAATAATAATAATAATAATAATAATAATATATTTTATTTGTAATGCACTTTATATTAAAATAATCTCAAAGTGCTACAGATATTACAGAAAAGGATTAAAAAGGAGAAAGCCTATAAAATAGGTTAGGGAAAAGCTTTTTTAAAAAGATAGGTCTTTAAGTGTCTTTTAAAAACATCCACAGTCTGGGGCGCTCTTAAGTATCTCCATAGCTGTCTTCTTCTAGGACTCTGCATTCCTCTTCTAGGTGAGAAAACTTGGTGAGTCTTGCAGTTTCTCACATAGCCATCTGCACTATGCACCCAGCAGGTCGGTCACCAATATTCATCCGAGTAATGACATATTCCCTTATCTCCTCATCCTGCCTGTTCCTCCAGAGAAATCTGTGCAGATGCAGCTCACATCTCGCGCTCCTCCAGCCATACGGAGTTGTACATCTTCCTGCTGTCTTCTAAGGCAGTATGCACTCCTTTTCTAAACCTAAGCAGGATGGCTCTGATAGGGTTCAAGACATCTGGCCCTTTCAACAGTAGATCATTCATGCTCACTCTCTTAAAATTTTGACCACTGTTCCAAACAAGGTGCACTGGAGTAGTGACAGAGGATTTGGTGCTACTAGATGTCTCATGGACCAAACTGGTCCTCTCCAATCATCAGTTATCTTTTTTGTGAATCTCATTGCAGCACGCCGCTCAACCATCTCAAGGACTTGAGCTGTGTAAGCAGCGAGCCACTCAGTTTCCTTCCTGAGCCGTTTTTCAGTTCTTAAGAAGGTGGCCTCAACTCCACTCCTGTTGTTGGGAAGGCAAGCTGGATCCATTATCCAAGGGTACCTAGTATCCCAGTGCGGAGACTTGCTATGTTCATCTTCCATGATATACGTGAGGCCATCTTCAATGATTTCAAGCTCCCTTTCTTCTGCTAGAGTCAGCTCTTTCCAGACTTGTAGCACTTGAGTCCAGGACTCAGACTCGAGTCCGACTCGTGCCCGAATTTTCAGGACTCGTGACTTGACTTGGACTTGAGCACTGATAACTTGGACTTGGACTCATGCATTAACTGCATTCAGACTTATGAATTGGAGATGAGGACTGATTTTTTTCTTTATTTTTTTGTAACATGCCATAATAATTTGGCACAAGATATTTATATCTACATTAATTTTTATACTAATTTCATGCAAAATAATACACAGTCACCTGTTCATATGTCATGTTCAGGAACAAACTAATGTTAATGGTGCAAAAATGCCTGGAGAGAATGCCCCTTGGATTGTCCGCTTTACTTACACAGACTTCTCATGCAGTGGAAAAAAAAAAAATGCACTGTTATGTGTTCCATATGTACAAGAGCTATCGAGAAAACAACAGGGACAATCTCGAACTTCAATTGTCATTTGGCAAGACTACACCCAGAGAAGTAAGTGATACACTATGTTTATTGCTCTGTTGATAGCAGAGCTTGCTTGCTGACTGATGAACTAGCTCGTGTTAACCCTCTCTCATGTTATTTGCCCTGTTGATAGTGGGGCTCGCTGAGCAATGAACAAGCTTTCTATCTGTTGCCTATTAACTAAAATGGGGCAGTCAAGCAGTAATGTTAGTCTAACACAGCAGCAGAGATGGTTTCACATGAAGGCAGCAACAGCCACCGTCAAATGGTGCAGTTGGAGTCTTGTTCTTGGATTTGACTCCGCTCAATAGTGGACTCAACTTGGACTCGACTTGAAATTTTCTTTAATGACTTGGACTTGAACACTGGGGACTCAAGACTGGACTCTCTCTCGAGGTTTAGTGACTCGACTCCAACACTGTCTCTTTCCCTTCAAGTTGCCAGTTCCCAAAGCGGCATCCACCACATTTTGGCTTACTGGCTGCACCGATGCTGTCCCACCTCCACCACTCCAGGAAGTCACAGTGAGTTGCAGCTGTGTGCTTGGCCTCAACCATGGTGTTTTGCAGGTGAACTTTGTTTTGAAGGGGACCTCAGCATGGATTTCCTCATATTTGACAGGAGCTGTTCTCATGGATGAGCAAAGTGTGTCCTTGACTCATGTGCAGCCATATTTACTTGCTCAAACAGGTCAGGGTGTGCTCCACCTACCATGTCTCCAAGAGGGCTTTCCCACAGTACAAGATCTCCCACAAATTCCACCCTTTGTGGGGCAAGTTTCCTTTGTCTGTGACTTATGAGCAACTCAATCTCTTCAGGTCTCTTCAGCTTCTCAAGTTCAACTTCTGGGTAGAATCTCTTCAGGCCTGAGTACCTGGTGAACTTTTGCGATCTCTTTCAGGCCATAACAGATGAGTTCATGAGCCCTTTCAGTTCCCTTAGAGATTTTGATTTGGACCCTGACAAGATATCTTCTTGTGGCTACTTTAGTTGTTATTCCACCAATTCCAGGCACAACTAGTGTGATCTTTTCACTCCTAAGAGTCAACCTTTTGGCAGCTTTATGAGTGATGCAATCGGTGTCCGAAGCCAGGTCCACCAGAGTTCCGATTTTCTGCCCTGCGTTTGCTGTCACTTCCATCACCATCATAATAACAGTAAGCTCTCTCAGTCCACTTTCCTTCAGGAGGCCAACCTGAGACTTGGCAGGACAATTGACCTTGGATAACTTGTTGGTGAAGCCCTTCCTGTACCTTTCTGTTCAACCTGGGGAAAATTTACTTAACTTTTCCTGTTCCTCAGTGAGGTCCTTTTTGTTTCTGCTGTCTCTCTGAGGTTTCTTAACGTCACAACTTTTGATGTCTCCCTTTGGGCAAGAGAAAGAACTGGTGATCTGAAGACCCTCCCTTCTTGAAGTCTTTATTTCTGCACGGGTAAATGTCTCGACAGCCGTCATCATGCTTATGGCATCCTGAACACACTCTGCATGCATCAATCCTTTTCATCGCAGCTTCCTTTTCTGACAGCTTTAGTTCTTTAAATTTCTTGCAGAAGAAAATCCTGTCTTTGTGCTTCTCATTCTCCACAGATAATGCATCCTTCATTGGCATCCTCTTTCTTTGTGACTTTAGTTGAAGTTTACTTTTTGTGCAATTTCCTTTCCGCTTTTTCAGACTTCTCTGACTTGTCCGTGATTTTAAGATGCTCCAGTCTTTCAAAGATCTCCTCTTGTTTTTTCAGGAATGTGAAAAGCATGTTGAAATAGTTGTCTTGGGTGACACCATTACTGGGCTCTACCATGAACACAAGCCAGTCCTTCACAAACTCAGAAAATGTTGCTCTCTATGGATTTTACCACCAATGGGTTTATTGATGGCACCAGTATTTCCTAGATTTGTGAGATCAGTAAGAGCTTTCTCTATTGTCTTGATTAAGTCTACTAATTTCCCTGACTGATTTCCTTTGACAGGTGGGATGTTCTCCAATTCTTCAATGATTTCTAACTTATTCCCATACCTGTTTGCCAGAACTCTGAAGAGGTCATCAGCTGTACTGTAGGTTGACAGTTTGAGGTCTTTAACAATCCTCTCATCCACGCTGTCAAGAAGCTGGATCTTTTTTACGTCTGGTGAGCCAATTGGCTCACCCTGCTTTTGAAGGCTCTCTCAGTCTGTTCTCCAGCGGTGGAAGTTTCTTTTGCAGCCACTCAGTGTGGGCAGTTTAGTTGACTTAATTTTCACTACTGGTGTTATGTTCCCAGTTGGCCCTGGTTTCACATCTGGAGCCTGCTTCTCCTCAGCAATTCTCCATGCGCTGGCAAACTCAGCTTTTCTCATCTCAAGGTCATTACAGGCTATTTTCAAGTCCTTGCTTCACTTTTGAAAGCCACTTCACTCTGTTGTGGGGACCCACGGTTCACAGGCTGACAATGCTTTGGAGGCTTCCTTGATTAACTTCTTCACGACAGTGAGGTGAACTTCATCGCCTTCACAATTAATGCTTTCCACAGGTAGAGTGTAAGCATGTCGACAGGCCTTTTCCGCTTCTTCAAAAGCTGCCTCCAGAGCATCCAGGCCATACCTGGTCCAAAGGTTGGTTTAAACAATCGTTTTTATCTCATCAAACTTTTGTTCACAGTCGTTGATGACCTTCTTAAGGTCTGCATCCTGCTCTCTTTCAAGCACAGCTTCTTCATCATCTTCTGCTTTGGCTTTGAGCTCTGCCACTAGCCCTGCTCTGTCATCATGATTGGCTTCAACGACCTTTCATGCATCAGCAGTCTTTTTCAATTTCTTCTCTGAGCCCCAACTCAGTTAAAGCACCTGCCTTCCTACTGAGGTAGTTAGCCTGCCTGGTGAAGCAGCTCTTTGCAACTGTCCTCTCTTTTTTCAGCTGGTCCAGTGATTTGCCAAGAGCTTCAACTGCCGTTTTCATCTTTGGAATTTCTTCTCTTTATGTATTTGCTTGGACTTTCTGCAACCTTTTTATCTTCCTGTCCTGATGGATTTCAACTTGCACAGCAATGGTTTTCAACTGTCAAGTTATGAGGGTTTTTTTCACTTAAACATCTGCCCAAACTTGAAAAAGGCCTTGGCCAACTTCAGGGTTAAATGGATCAACTCAAACTGCTTCTTCCTTAATCTTCCTTTTTTTGTTTTATTTCAGATTATTTGGAGATTACATGAACTCAGTCAGTTAGGTTGAAAACCTTGACAATACAAAAAGAAAAGAAAAACGCAAAATACAAATTAATTTCAGCTGTCTACATGTACAACACAATCTCTTTCTAAAACAAACTAAATTTCAACAATACAGTGGCATGCAAAAGTTTGGGCACCCTTACTCAAAATGTCTTTTACTGTGAATAGTTAAGTGAGCAGAAGATGAACTGATCACCAAAAGGCATAAAGGTAAAGACGACACATTTCTTTT
>JAOBRE010000024.1:3139652-3151338 GCA_027574745.1 Occidentarius platypogon
TTAGCCGGCTTCAATGTGACTTCGAGCGTTCAGACGGAGCCACATTAATCCTGCTTCGGTGGTTTCGGCTCGGAATCGGATTTGCAAGGCTTAGTATGAACGGGGCCTTAATCTTGTCGTACATGGCTTAGTGCTGACTCAGTGCTACGGGCCTCGTCAGCTTTCGGCTCACGTACCAGTCGATTTTGTGGATTAACTGTTAAATAGCTAGTACAGTATAATGAAAGTGAGAAAGAAGTTAACTTGTTTGGTGGATGTTCCACATTAAAGTACAATGTAATTCTTAAATGGGACAAAAAAAAAAAAAAACTGTAATAGCTGGGAAAATGCTCATACACCTTGACAACATAATTGTTAGATTTTGCAAGGTAAGGCCAGGAAGAGAGTCAAAAATGTTAAACAAGTCAAACAAATTCACAAGAATGGGTCACTAATTCACTGTTAATTATGAATGTAGTCTGTAAAACGTGCCTCAAAAGAGCAATTCCAAGGCGATGTGATTCAAAAGGAAGAAGTTGAGGACGGTAAATGGACAGACGGGAAAAATGCAAAGCCTTGCAGCTGGTGGAGTTTTCAGAGACCGAGTTTACCTTTGACTGTGAGACAAGCAAACGAAGTGTGGCTCCCGACATGGAAGGACACGGTGCCCGAGTCTTTCTTGCTCACGCTCCTCAGAGTGAGCGAGTGCCTTTTGCCTTCCACCTGGATTACATTCATCTCGTTGCTCTGCAGAGGAACACCCTGAAGTTCCCAGTTCACATTCTGGGCGCCTTCATGAGACACAAAGCACTCAAAGGACACATCATCTCCTTCGTTAACAATGCAGCTCTTCAGCCCGGTCTCAATCGTAATGTCAAGTTCTGTTTAAATACACATCATCCAGGATACATTTTTAGCCAGTTTTATCGAGGAATGCATTGATTTAGCTGTGTAGTTGGAGTAAGGGTGGCCCTTACTCACTGCACCACCAATCAGTGAAAGGTACATGTCTTTTGGATGCTTGCCTTCTCTGTCCATATTTTTTTTGCAGGATAGTCAAGTTTTCTCTAACTGAATTTTTATAAATAGCACAATTCTTATGTAAATGCTCTGGCGAAATTTATCGATTTGATCAAATGAGCCCCACTGCGTGGACTCTCCAGGGGTCTAGGAACTTTCCAGTCATGTGACTACAAACACACCATGCAGCCAAAAGTATATAGAGACCGGACCATCACGGCCATATGGAGTTCTTCCCCAATCAAAAGAAACGCAAACATCGATCGTGCATAAACATTCCAAAGAAAGCATGAAAAACATTCTGTTGACTTGCTTAAAAGTTAGAGTTTATGGCACAAAGAGTCCAAGCAATTGTGGTTTATTTCACAACGGAGAACATTAAAATGGGAGGGTTTAGCAATTGTAATAAACTCCTATGGATGGAAGACATATAACGTCATTTACATTCACACCAAAAAAGAATCATGCAGCCACACAACTGGGGACAGGTGGTGGCAATAGTAGTATAACATGTGAGAAGTGTCTCCCATGCAAGAAGAAAGAAAACAGTTAAAGAGAAAAAGGAACAGTGGGGAAGAAAGAAAGAAAGAAAGTAGTGCCTTTGATGTTTTGCAAGGAAAGATGTGGAAAATGTGAGTCGAACCATGCAGCAAGTGGCATGGAATGGAGGTACAGTGTTCATTGTCAAGAAAGTAGAATATTGATTCCTACCCTTTACCATAAGTTGGGCAGCAGTCGTTTCATACCCAGAATCACAGGAATACTCTCCTGAGTCCGCTTCCTGGAGCTTGGAGATGACTAGCTCGACCACAGCCCCGTCTTGCCTGAACTGGTGTTTGTCGCTAGACTGTAGAACCTTCTGATCTTTTCTCCACAGTACAGATGCTCTTGGTTTGGTAAGCTCACACCGGAACACGACAGTTTCCCCAGCTTCGCCTTCCAGCTGGTTCAGAGGGGTTTTAAACAGAATGGGTTGTGCTGTAAAGTGAAGAAGTGGCGTTCAAGAGGAGGAAAATGAAAAACCTGCTGTGCCATCCTTCATAAGGAATCCAGATTTGCTAAAATCTTACCCTTTACTTTCAGGTGTGCCGTAGTTTTCTGATCTCCACTGTCGCAGGTGTAGTCTCCAGAGTCTCCAGGGTCAAGGTCACGGATTATCAACTGGACGAGGTGGCCGTCTTGCCGGAATTCATATTTGGCGCAAGAACGAAGGACGACTTCCCCTTTGCGCCACTGAACCGGTATACCTGGTTTAGACAGCTCGCAGGACCAGGTGACGCTTTCCTTCTCCAAAGCCTTCTGGTCCTTCAACTCATGAGTGAAAACGACTGGAAGAACTAACGGTTTGGATAACAGAGGAAGAGAATTGGCAAGTCAGTTGCAAGTTGGCATGTTTCTTTCCAACAAAAATTGGGTCTACGTTTATATCCCATGCTTAAGTGAGTGATCTGCGTCAGGAGTGTGGTCGAACAACAAGATCGTTTGCATTTGGTGACCTCTGGCGTCAAGACACGATCGAATAAAAGCCTAAGCGGTACTGAAAGGTATTCCAACTAACATCTGTTAGGAATCTAAATAAAACTCATGAATCCCCAGATGTATTTCAACTTCAAGAACAAGTAAGGGCTCCCAAGGTTTTATCTTTATGTCACGAGGAAATGAAACTCGAGCTAAAGTAAAAACAAATAAGTATAGCTTGCATAGGTTCTCCACTCAACAACCTTTTCTGGAGGCATCAGTACCGTTGGTTGACCAAAAAGTCTCTTCTGGTGGTTGTATTCAATTGACCCCAGGTATCTCAAGCAGACTTTGAGCCTGTACTTGGTACTGATGGCATTTACAAAACATCACGTGCCACACATTGGCGTCCAGTCCTCTACGATTCAGACTCTTACCTTGAACAGTCAGCTTGGCGGTGCTCTTGGCGGTGTCTACACTGCACGAGTACGTATCGCTGTCAGCCTCGTCCAAATCTTTCACTGTGAGAATGAGAACGTTTTCCTTCTGAGCCATCTGATACTTTCTTCCTGCCTTGATCTCCTTCCCACCTTTCAGCCAAGTGACTTTGGAAGCTGGGTGGGCAGTTTCACATTCAAAACTGATGGCACCTTTTTCATCTGCTGTGATATCTTTGAGCTCACGGATGAACTTGTTCACACGTTCTGAAAAGCATAATACGGATTAAGCTCTGAAATCTGCTATTTTAAATGTATTAAGATATTAAGATGATCAAAGAAGCACCTTTAATTTCCAGTCGAGCTTTCGAGGTTGGTCCACCAGTCACCTCACAGCTGTATTCTCCAGAATCCTGAGCACTAACACTGTGAACAATCAGCTTCACAACCTTATTTTCCTGAATAATTTCATACTTGAGGCTCTTCTGAATCGACTTTCCATTCTTGCACCAAACAACATCCAAGCCAGCCTGAGAGAGCTCTCCGAGGAATAAAGCATCTTCTCCAGGAGCAATGCTCACACCCTGGAGCTCTTTTGAGAAGGTAGGAACTTCACCTGAGGCAAAGAAAAAGCAGTCACATGAACCTATTTCATGACGTTGGCTGCAAATACCAAAACGGCAGACCTTTTACTTGATTGAGTGAGAAAAGACTTGTTGGTTTTTTTTTTGGTTGTTAGGAGGACATCTCGGGCCAAACAATTACTGCGAAATTATTTAACCTCGGAAGACGCCAAAACGTTGTCGTTAAACGTATGGCAAGTATATCCACTGCTGAGGAACTTGTGGACCTCATATCTTATCAGACTTTTATTGCTGGTCATTGGTGCAAAACTCGAACCCCTCGCATTTCTGCAGGAGTTCAACTCTGCCCTGCCTCACACCTACCTCAAAAAGTTGCAACCCAAAGCACAACATATGCTCAGGTCACGTCCTGCAATTGATAAAATTCATTCAATTGTGTTCTGGAAGCAGATCGAGACCACCTCACTCGTACCCCTTTTCCACTAAGGCTGTTCCAGGGCCTGTTTGGAGCCAGTACCTAATCTCGAACCAGTTCGTGTTTCGACAGGCAAAGAACTGGCTCTCATAGAGAAAAACTGGTTCCCGACCAGCACCAACTCTTTGCTGGTCTGGAACCAAGAATTGCTTACGTCAGGGACTGGTTTATTGCGACCAACAAGAGCAGCTCAAGCTTTGTGACCACCATTTAAAAACAGAACTTGGTTAGTGTCGAGTCTGATTCATCCAAAGAATAATACGACAGGAAAAATATATCTATATAGTCCACCATTGTTTTTGTACTTGGCACTAGCGTTGCAGGGTATCAGCAGGAGCAGTACTAGCAGGGTGGGCGAGCAGCAGGGCTCATGGCTGGGAAAACGGAGAGAGGTAACCACGTGGCTCTCTCGCATGTGGAAAACCAAACCGGTTCTAAAAGGGTTCGTAAGCTGAACCAGTTCCGAACTCGAATTTGCCCAGAACCAGCACCTGGTTTGCACTGATGGAAAGATATACTCAAATCAGTTGTTTTGGTTCACACCTCAGTGCGATTGCGATCTCACCTCGCTAAAGAATCGCACACCATGGCAAACATACCACGGTTCCATTCAAACGGACTGAACGCTACTATGTGAAAGCCCTCAAAGCTGTTATTGGTGTTTCAGTTGGTTGCGTAGCTTGGGCAAACGTCTCACCTTCCACAGACAACGCTGCTCTAGAGCTCAAGTCCTTTAGAGTGAAAACGACCTCCCCCGAGTCTGACCCAGTCACTCCTCTGATGCCAAGTGTGTGTTTCCGTCCTTTGCTGCTAATCTGGAAACGCCCACTGCTCGTCACAGGTTGGCCTTTGAGGCTCCATGAGCACGCATCTGAGCTTTCGCGAGAGAGGATACACTCAAACACGCACGTCTCACCCGCTTTAGCCTCCACAGACTTCAAGCGTTTTGTGATGCCAATGCTGATCTCTGTAAGATGCGGGAAAAAAACGCATTAATGAAGAACAATTTAAATGGTCCTGTATCGACACCATCCTGTTTTTGATCCTTTTCTTACAAGACCACAACACTGTTTTATTCCATAAATAACGCATCACAAAAGAGCATGCGCGCCATGATAAACAGATAAAGAAGCATCTGTCTGTTTGTTTTCTGTCATCTTACCTCGAATGGTGACCTTTGATTTTGTAAGATCCGTCCCAAGATCACAGCTGTACTCTCCTGCGTCCGTCTGCGTGACGTCCCGGATCCTCAGACGCAGGACGGTGCCGTCGTGTAACAGCTCACGCTTGCTGTCTGCAGAAAGGATGGTACCATCTTTCCGCCAAACAGGGGACACTGTGGGTTTTGAGGCTTCACATTTCAGAGTCACAGTGCCCTTTTCTTCTCCAATCACGTCATCTAACAACTTCAGGAAGACGGCTTTCTTTTCTGCAGTTCAACAAATCAAAATGAAGCGTTCAGAATTTCTCCACTGCCACAAGTCTTGCACAATTCATTCACCCATCATGCTTTCAACCTTGACCAGTTTCCCAGTCTCTGCTGATGAAAAGCATCCCAAGAGCATGAGACTACCACCACCATGCTTTATACTCAAGATATTTTATCAGAATTTTATGTAATGGTCAGAAAGTTTTTTAAAGTAATGACACAAAGTATTGATTTTCCCCTGACACCATAATGTGAAAAAGTTCAAGAGGTTGAATACTTCTGCAAGGCACCGTAAAGCCTTCGTCGTCAAGCCACGATACCTTTGACTTTCAGGCAGACCGTCTGCTTCTCTTCTCTCATCTTGAAGGTGATCTTCCCACCATCTTGAGGTGCCAGGTTCTTGAGGGTGATGGTGTGCGTCTTATTCACATGTTGGATCACATTAACCTCGTTGCTGAACAGCGGCTTGTCGTTGAGGAACCACTCGGCTTCCTCGTCAGCATAATTCACCTCGCAGGTAAACACAGCGTCAGCACCTTCATCAACCTCCACATCCGTCAATCGCTTGGTGATCTGAACTTTCCGCACTGTGGACCAACCAGTTCAAAGTTCAAAAGTGTTATGATGGTCTCTTTTCCAGTGAAAACAAAAATGTAGGTCGGGCTTGCATGAGCAGCATTTTCCAAGTTTTGAATACTGGATGATTCTGCATGAGTTGTAGTCTCAAAACCATCCGGAAAAACAATACGCATTCTTAAAAACCTACATTAACCATAGTTTACTCGCATAAAGCTTCATAAAACAGGGACCATGTTGGAAATAAGTGTTATACGCTTTTACATGTAATCCCTTGGATACCCATTGTCTTCCTATATCCATAAATAAACCAAACCAAACGCGTCATAACTTCACCTTCAACAGTGAGAGTGGCTTTGGTCTCGCAGGTCCCAGTCTGACAGCGATACTCGCCAGTGTCGTCTGGACTCAGTGTCTGGATGACCAGCTGCACTTCAGTGCCACTCTGTTTCATCATGTACTTGCTGGATGCCTCCAGAGCAGTTTGACCCTTAAACCAAGACACTTCTTTCGGAACAGCTGATAACCTGCACGACAGCTTGACTGATGCCTTTTCTTGGCCGGTCACGTTTTTGAGGGGCTCGACTACCTCGATGGGACGCTCTGTGGAGGAAAGTAGAGATTCATCTTTCAGTGATCGGGGCAAAATATTAAATGCATTTATCCAAGTCAAAATCCTTCCTGTGCCAGAACCTGGTCTTCCCAGGGAGTCTCCCGTCCCAGGCCCTTAAGGTGCATGGGTGCGGTGCCGATCTCCGCTTCTATAGCCCTCTGCCTCTCGCCTATTATACAGCTAAGTTTACAGTGGGGGGGTGGGCGTGTCCTCTGGTAACCGCAAGAGTTTGACTCCCCTTCTTACATCTATTGAAGCATGCCTTGCCAGATGGCACCAAGTACCATTTTTATGATGGTCTTTGGTATGACCCGACCACGAGTAGAACCTGCGATCTCCCGGTCAAGAGGCAGACACGCTAAGTACTTGGCCAGATTGCGGTAAATGCATTTATACCACAACTGAATTATCCACTCGATGTGGTCAGCTGGTGTTGATTAATTTCTGTAACAGCATCTCGGACAATAGGACAACTCAAAATCACAGGTAATGTGCTTGTTCGATTGTAACAACATACTCAGGAACTTGTATCATAGGTACGCAACATAATCCAAGACCAATAATAAAGACGCTGTTCAATCAATCAATCAAAAAGTGGAATTATTAATAAATTGCTGTGATCTAAGAGGAATAATAAAGCACTTCAGGATATGCGGTTCAGTTCAGGTCACCCTACCGAAGTGCTTTATTCCTTCCGTAATAAAAGTGACTTTTGCTGCAAGTCACATTCACTCGTTACAAGGGTACTTTGTTGTCTGAGTTGCTATCATCAGCCGAACCTTTGACCGTGAGCCGAGCCGTCGATTTGCTTTTTCCAGCTGTGAACTGAACGGTTCCTGACATGGAAGCCTTGGTCTTCTTTAACGTAAGGCGATGCATTGTGCCTTCCTTCTCGATCTCGACGTCGCTGCTCTCGCTCAGACTTTCTCCGTTCAGGGCCCACTTCACCGGCTTGACCGTCTCCACGCTGATTTCCACCTCAAAGTGAGCCGCGAACGGTTCAGTCACCTCCACTGCGCTAAGCTCCTTGACGATGCTGATGGCCTGCTCTGGAAATCAGGACATTACATCATGAATTTATTTACGGACAAACGTGCCAGTATTGTTTCACACACTTAAGACATGGGAAATAGATTATTAAATATACATAATAATTATAACCTCTAGCTTGGAAATACTCAGTTCTGTAGACGAAAAGAAAATACTCGCAAGCAAAGAGGGATATTGAAGAAAAAAAAAAAAAATACCACGAAAACCCAAGCACATGTTGGGAAATTCAAAAATATAAATTAAATTAAGATGTACACCAGAAAGAGAAAACAGAGCAAAAGTCTGGAACTCAAAACATTTTTCACAAAACTACAATGCATCGTTGTTTCATAAATACAAACTGGTGATCATTGAAAATTGCTGTGGGATTCATTTTTTATTGACTAAAGTGTCTTTTTTTTTTTTCAAATCTCTTTTTGTCGTTACAGACTTGTCCCGTTGTTTTCTCACTCTTGCTTGGCATACACGTGAAATTATTTCAAAGACACAAAAGTGATAAAATCCTTTGAGTTTTTCCATCACGTTCATGCAATTTTACGCCGAGTTCAGCTCTTTCATATTGGAACCATTTTTCCTCATAATTACCCTCCACGAGGAGCCTGCACGACGTCTTTTCATCGACAGCGTCGCACGTGTACGTGGCTTCATCCCCGGAGTCCACGTCATTGATGGTTAGCTTGCGATACACGCCCTCGCTGGAGATCTCGTGCTTCTTGCTGGCTTTGAGCTCGTCCTTGTTCTTGTACCATGTGACCGTGGCACTGACTCGAGACACTTGACACTCTAAAAGTCCCCGGTGTTTGTACATGGCAATTTTGTCTCGGAGTTTCTTCACGAATCTCACAGGCAACTCTGTAATCATGTTAAAGCTCTTAGGATATCTCCAGCGCCAAAAGACTTTCAAAAAGAGATTGGTGAACTCGACAGAACGATGACACGTATACAACAAAATGCTGCAACAGTCAACAGACGCCATGTTTGCTTTCATTCAACCACCAACCTTTCACTGTGAGCTTCGCGACTGACGAGGCCTTTTCAGCCACGAATTTGATTTCACCAGCATCTTCAGGTTTCGCAGATTTGAAGAGGAGAATATATGTTCTCCCTGTAAAAAGGGGAAACAAGCACGAATGTTAATCGCTCTGAATTTTATTTTGCTCCAACAACAGCACGTCCTGAAACGTTTCAATCCAACAAATATATATTTTTAGAATGAATTAAGTAATTTTTATCCATTTATAGTTACTCTATTAGGCAGATCAGACGCTCGCTGGCTGTGCTGTGAAAATTGTCCATGCAGACACTCATCTAAGTTTCCAAACCTGTCACTGCTTCACTCTTGAATATTTTCTAATCATTAAAAAGCTGATAATCTCTACTTTGCAAAGAAATTTCTCTCATTAAGAACGGTTCAGTACTTTGGGAGGAACGGCAGGTTGAAGTCGGTACAACAGAGTAAAAACTCTGTTCACGTGACATCGGGAAACTACCGGTGCTTTTCTTCTCGTGTTACGAGAAAGCGGTCAGGCGCTCTCTCTCTCTCTTCTGATTGGTTTCCCACTGGATTACTCGTCAATATCAACCAGATAACTTTTATTTATAAGCATGTTCTCTCGCTCTCTCAGTTTCTGATGAAGGATTCAGCAAAATTTTCCGTCTGCTAGTTCTGATTCACGGGAGACTTTGACGTGGGTTTTCATAGCTTTACCTACTTATTTTTCTCCAAACAAAACTGATTCATGTAAATACGTAACTACTTTAGAATATAACTGGAGTTGTTTTGATGAAAAATATTGAGATCTTGGTGGTCGGAATGATATTTTTGAAAAACCGTAAGTCAGAAACGTGAGTGCCAATTTCAGTTCAGTGAATGTGAATTGTTTATTGGATGAAGCGCATGATTTTTCGAGGATCACCTTGAAAGCTGTGAATATTAATCGAAATAATCATTGATATTCTTTCATATAAACACTAGAAGGCCCGACTTCTGAGAAATACAAAGCCCTACAGAGCACAAAGAGGGGGTTAGAAATAATCTGTTCATACTTTTTTATTGAGTGTACCGATTGAACGTTTTAACCTAATTCGCATAATTAATACTAATTAAATACTAATTTGTTTTGACTAATTTTTCAGACTTTGTATTCCGTATACAACTGTCTATGTACTCCCAATTTCTATGTAAATATTTTGAAAAATAAAAAGTTATGAAGAAAAAACATTTGATCTCATTGGTTAACGAGGCCCATTTTGGACCATGTGACCCTCATAGAGAATATTACAGCCGTTTTCTAAAAATTAAGCCGTTTCTTCAATCTTTGATTTGTAATATCTGAAGAACGGATAAACATCTTTTTATTCTTTAAAACGTAGGTTGTTCTGTGTTTAATTCTGAATTCAGCAAGAGCAGTTTCAAGCAATTTGGACAAAATTTGAATTTTCACCCGATATGCCGAACTATAGAAACGGTCAGTGCATTAATATACGACTGCCGTTCCTGAAAGTTAATCAACACTTTCAAACTAATGAGAATCGTTGTTCACGGAAACCCAACTCACCTTCTTGTCTCATCTTGATGTTGTCTCCGGCTTTGAGTTTGACGTCAGTTTTAAACCACTGACCCTCCACTTCATCATGCGACACCTCACAGATAAATGCTGCACTCTCTTTCTCCGTCACTTCCAAATCCTTCAGCTGCTTAATAATCTTAATATCACGGGCTGCAGAAGAGCCAAAAATAACAGCAAAGGTTGATGCCAAAGGTCAAAGCTTCTGCTTCGAGAAACTGATTAGTCAAGACAAAAATAGAACCAACAGAGATGTTAAATAATAAATAAAAGAAGTAGTTCCTCCTCTCTACCATGAACGGTGAGCTTGGCTGATGTGTTGTCATCCGTTGTTTTGCACATGTACAAGCCTTGGTCCTCATAAGTACACTTCTGGATGAGGAGGCTGCGCTTCCGACCTTGGGAATGAATCATGTATCTCTTTCCTGGTTTCAAGTCATCATCATTCTGAGGAAAAATTGACATCATTTTGGCCATTTCAGTTTTGTATTTTGAAGAACTGCTTGCAGCAAAAGAAGGAAACATCTGTATACCTTAAACCACGTTACGTCAGCATTCACTCGGGACACTTCACACTCAAAAGTGGCTTTTTCCTTTTCCGGAGTCGTCACGTCTTCTAATGGTCTGAGGATCTTTGCAGGAGGTTCTGCAAAATATCAAATACATCTAAAAAAAAAAAAAAAACCCAAAACCTCTTTTATTCAGAACTTTTAATTGGAAATTTAACCGAAGGAGAACAGACGTACCCGTGATTATGAGTTTTGCCGACGTGTGGATATCTTCTGCCTGGAAAGAGATCATCCCACTGTCTTCCATCTTCAGCTGAGACATGGTCAAGGAATGTTTATTTCCGAGAGCTGTTATCAGGATTTTGGGACTTGCTCTCAGTTTTTGTCCATCTTTGGTCCAGAAGGCGTCCACAGCAGGCTGGCTGAGTTCCACCTCCATCGTTACCGTTTCCTGTTCATGGACTTTCATCTGTTTCAAGCCTTTAACAATCTCTGTCTTCTTCACTAAAGGGCAACAATCGGAGGACATCATTAGTAGTTCCTGGTATATCTTTTCAGATTGGAGCGTAACGCAGTGACATGAGATTTGTATCTGTTTAGTGTTCCAAATATCCGTATTTAGATTTAAATCTCAAGTGGATGTGGCCCAAACCCAAACTATGTCTTGTGTGCACTGTGGTTCTAACAATTCCTCAATCTCAGGAACATCATTCCAGTTCCCACCCGCTCTCTTTGTACGCGAATTTGAACCAGTGTTTTAGTCGAGTCACTCAACCTCGAGTCCAGTCTCGAGTCCCCAGTGTTCAAGTCCGAATCATGAAAGAAAATTTTGAGTCGAGCCCGAGAACAAGACTCCAACTGCACCATGTGACGGTGGCTGTTGCTGCCTTTATGTGAAAGCGTCTGCGCTATTGTGTCGGACTAACGTTCCTGCTCGACTGCCCCATTTTAGTTAATAAGCTACAGATAAAAAGCTTGTTCATCGCTCA
>JAOBRE010000024.1:3340632-3352606 GCA_027574745.1 Occidentarius platypogon
AGCTGGGATAGGCTCCAGCTTGCCTGCGACCCTGTAGAAGGATAAAGCGGCTAGAGATAATGAGATGAGATGAGATTTAATTATTAATGTATTTGGCCTATTTCACTGAAGATCGCTTGAGACGTCGTCTCTTCTTTTTTTCTGTTTTTTTGATAACTGCACAGCGCTTGCTCGTTACACAAAAACGGATCTTAAAAAGGGACAAAGTTCCTCAGATCTTTCCAGATTACAAAGACCTTAGAAACTGAACTTTGAAACACTAAACGTTTGGCCAAGTTTCTCCTCACGCCTTCGACTGGAGATTGTGTTCAGTGTAAAATCAGAGCAGCTGCGTTCGAAGAAACTGCGAAAAAAAAAGGAAAAAAGCTGACTTTGTTTTTTGGCATTCTTTAAGCATACTTTTCCCTGTTCAGGCAGCCAAGGACGCATGGTAATAAGAACAAAAATCAATAAAATAATAAATAACTCAAGAAAGAATAGCAGAACCAGTTGGGGATTAAATCGACCTGTTCTCTCTTATAAACCAAAGTGCCCTTGAAACTGCACCGCCGACTCGCAGGATCGTCCTGGAAGAGACGGAAAGAAGAATTACATTTGAAGCACATTATTCATAAAATTGATTGTTGGCTCAAATAAAGAAACAAATGATTTAAAATGAATTTGAAGTGATGTGAAAGAAACCTGCAGGATTTGTCTGAGCGTCTGAATTAAAGGAGCACGGTACAGCGGTGACTCGGATTTCGGGAACACACAGTCCCGCTGTCCTGATAATCTGTAACAGAAACTCGGTGCTGCTCCTTTAACTTTAACCTACAAAGAACATCACAATTTATCAATTTGACAAAGAGAAAACAGTCGATGAAATCAAGTGAAATGTGCGATTCATGCAGTCTCATGAATTCTTGATTCTGATTGGCCAGAAAGGAAACTCTGCTTCACATCTGGCGACGTCACACCGCCTATTCGTAGATGATTGCTTTTCCATAATGCCATGTCCCCGAAGCTCCTGAGAAACTGCAAAGCTGAAAAACCTTCCTTTATTTTTTTACCTCTGACACTGGAGACTCCTTCCATTAACGGGAAACAAACACCTCCATACACAAAACTCTCTCAGTTCCAGAACAGCAGCTTTTGAAAAACCGCTTCCTTAATACTCTTAGGTCTGGGTATCCTGCTGTACCGACAGAAACACGAACGTCCGATTATGAGCGCGCTACCGCCAGAACGTTCTGACCAATCACAATCGAGAAATCTGTGCTATATTATTGGTTCAGGACTTTTTTTTTTCAGGATTATTCCAAGAAATCGAGTCGGACATGAACTGATCAGCTCGCGTACGACGAGATTGAGTGGAATAACCGTTTTATTTTTCCACATTCACTGGATTTTGAGAAACAGCATTTTCATTTTTTTGCAAAATCGATAAATAAACTCTTCATACAAAACGTCCGACAAAATCATTTCCGCTTCCGCGGACTTCTTAAAAACCTATCGACAGCTGCACGAATTGACTTGAGTACTGTTTAAGTTTTTGCTGTCGTGCCGAGGTTGAGAATAGCTTTCGACGTTTATTTAATTCTTCCTTGGACATTTCAGTTCTGTAACTTTCAAACTTCTTTGAGCTTTTGAACCAATCAACACATTTTAATGCTTAAAGATGAAGGATGTAAACAAACCGGCGAAGTTACAGCAGCAATTTGTGAAAAATACGAAAACAATAATAATAATTCTTGAAAAATAAAACACATACTTTCTCAGCATCACATACTTCCATTCCATATTTTGTTGCTTTTTATTTTTTGGGGTTTTGTTTTCGAGTGGAGTTTTTATTTCGTCCTCAGTTGATCCTGCAACACGCGCTGCCATTTTGTTTTTCTCGACTCACGGAATATTCGCTGAAAGTCTAGTAGCAGGCTTGTAATACTCGAGTCCAGGACTCGGACTTGAGCCTGACTCGCGCCCTAATTTTAAGGACTTGAGCACTGATGACTCAGACTCGTGCATTAACTGCATTCGGACTTGTAAATTGGAGATGAGGACTCGGATTTTTTCTTAATTTTTTCTAACATGCCATAATAATTTGGTACAAGATATTTATATGTACATTCATTTTTGTACTAATTTCGTGCAAGAGTGTCACACCTGCGTGCCTTGGCACGTGCATCAGATAGACTTTCGGGCACCAAGCGGACTCTGGCCTGCACAGGATTAAGGCGCAATCAGCGCGCCGATATAAAGACTGAAAACACGTTCACTTTGCGAAGTATTGACTTGTGTTGCTGACACGTTACTGAGCCTGATTTCCTGTTTCTCATCTTTGATTCTGCTGAGTCTACGATAGCCTGTTTGTTCCTTGCTCGCCCTGTCGCCCGTTTCACCGTTTTACGATTTTGCCTGCTGTTCTGGATTGTTTACCGTCTTCGCTTGTATAAATAAACACACCTTCTGCAATTCCATCCGTCTCTGACAGAATACTTCGCACTCCCTGATAAAGAGAAGCACATTCACCTGTTCATACGCCATGTTCAGGAACAAACTAATGTTCATGGCGCTGAAACAGCCACCATCACATGGTGCGGTCGGAGTCTTGTTGGACTTGAACACTGGGGACTCGAGACTGGACTCGGACTCGACGACAACACTGCCTAGTAGTAGGGCAGCCAATCAGAGCGCGCGATTTCTCATAGCCAGTGAATGTGGAGAGAATAAATTAGGATATACCTACGGTCTGATCGCATGAACCTTCTCCAGGAACTTGTAGAGGAACCATAGGAGGCCACAAACTGTCAGTCAAACTGAACAGTTCAGCACATCTGGAAAGAGAGAGAGAGAGAGAGAGAGAGACTCACTTTGAGGTTTATGATCTATAATGAAGGTGAAATATTCCAAACCCTTCAGAGAAGATTCAAGCAAATAATTAACAACTGGCGTACGGACTGGGAGCTTTTTCAAAGCGTGTTTCAAGGAAAAGGATTCTGCGACCGGATTCGAAACGAAACCTTCCGTTTTAAACCCCTCCAAATCACCTCAGAAATCCGATATATGAACGTGTTTCATTAGCGTGGTGTTTTTTTTTGTTTTTTTATTCATCTTGTTTAGTTTGACAGTCAGCCAAATCACACAGATGAAAACAGGCAGCAAGTGTGGGATCCGTTAAACTTGCAAGCAGAGGCTCGTGTTGTTTCTCCTTCACCCTTGAACAGACACGAATCTCCTCGAGACAGCCTTCTCATTAAACTTATTCCAATAACTCCTCGGAAGATCATTTCCTTTACCTAGCTGACATTTTGCTTTTCCACACAAAGAAACAGAAACGCAAAATTGGGTGTTTTCAGTCACAAACGTGTGTAACTCATAGATACAGAACACAAGCATGGGTCTTAGATGACTTGGAAGATGATAAGTACAGGCGAACACGACAGCTCCAATAAAAAAAAGGATTTATGAGGCCGTGTACTATAGAAATGCAGGGTTCCTGCGTTCCTGTCGTATATGACGGCACTTTACTGCATGCAGCTGGGGGTCCTGGAGTCCCTGAGACTGCTGTGAGCCATATGTGTGTGAGAGAGTATCTGTTCCAGCAAAGCACTGATGCATTGTTCAGAACCAGTTCCACAGCCTCCTTAATCCAAAGCTAGCTCATACTTGACCTGCCTGACTGCTTCTTCCAGTCCAGCCTGACGCAGCGCTCACAGGGCTGAGATTAACACGAGGACAAAAGGGACGACTGGAACGGGACTCAAAAGTCAGATCGTCAACTTCCTCACAGATAAGGAGACGTAAACGTGAAAGAGGAGATTTTTTTTCCTCCCCCCGCTCTTCTCTCGTTTTGTCAAACCTTTACCAGGTTACGAATCTGTGGGAGTCATGTGACAGGCCTGACCACAAGTTAGAAGTTAAATATCTGCTATGTGAGGAATAAACAACTTCGGGATGTGCTGATGGAAGACGATGATCAGTGACAGGGTGATGTGATAACAGCGCGGTTACTGCTACACCCCAAAACCACTGACGACTTCTCAACTACCAGTTCCTTTCCCGTTTACGGGAGTGACATCGAATAAATCAACATGGCTGCTTCACACGGCCAACGGTGGAAAGCTTCCCTTCTCGACTTTTTTTTTTTTGAAAAGAGTTTAAAGCAGGATTGGTTTTCGCTCAGTTCATATCCAGACACAGTGCTTGGTTTAATCAGTAACTGTTAAATCACTGTTTTGAGAAGGTAATCAACAACCTTAAAGTCATCACGAACATCAGCCTGGGCAAACAAAAGACACGCTTTCATCGAGGCGTCCACGTGTTGTGGTCCCATTGTCCTGAGGTGGACAATGACGCTATGACAACTTGCAATTTACCCCTTACAGCATGAGTTACGACTTTGGTGATAAAAGACTTATTCGCTCACAAGCATCTTGTTCTTCTCTTCAAATTAATAAGACCGCTCGCGGTGTTCCCAAGAAAAAAGCCCCAGTGTAATCTGTTCCTCCAGTATCGAAAATTAATCAAAACCTTCCGACCGATGAGAGGGATTGAGATTAAATCTGTGATTTGGATTTCAAATTTCTGCACACTTTCCTCCATATCATGCGGACACATCATCTGGTGAGCCAGTTTGAACAGAAGCCATCGGACGTGCTCACGCCACCATGCTTCACACTGTGTAAAAGAAATGCTGTGGACCAAAAATGGCTTAAAAATAATAAAATGTTTCAACATAAAACAAATACTAGAAACAGTAAGCCAGAATAAATCAATACTACAAAGTCAATATTTGGTGTGAGACGACCCTTTGCTTTTAAAAAATAAAAAACAGTCTGAGCTGTAGGTTTGACTAAGCATCTTGCAGAACCAGCCACAGTTCTTCTCGACACTTTGTCACACTCACTTCTTCATTCTGCACCAAAAATTTTCCAGTAGCCTTCATTATGGTTTCTTTTTTCATCTGAAAAGTGCTCTCTGATGGAATATGCTGCTCAGATTCAATTTTTTTTCTTGTAATATTTAATTTCGTGCTGGGGGGGAACGTTTGGAACTCTAAAATATTTCTGTAATGTTTTGACTCCATAATGTAGAAGTCATAAAATAGAAACCTATAACAAAGTTTGGTTGAAAAAAAAAAAAAAAAAAAATCGGGTGCCTAAGACTTTTGCACAGGACTTTATCTCCCACGTTTCATCCAAATGGCCGATGTTATTCCTCATCTCATCCATCTCCAAAATCATGTGCCAGAATCTTAGGTTTTTTTTTTCACGACTGAAGGATATCGTCTTCTTTCAGTCCTTGTATCTTATCTGTCTGAGAACAGAGGGTGCGCCAACATCATGCAGTATATTCCTTTTTTTTTTTTTTTAAATCTTGGACAACCATCATCAGATTGCTCATGACTGCTTCGCTCAACAGGAGACATTCTGGTTCAGAATAAATAGAAATACCCCTAATTACACCGTATGGCCAAAAGTTTGTTGACACCTAAGCATACCGTTCGTGTGCTTGTTGAACAGGTCATTCCAGATTTATTCCCCTTTTGCTCCACTCTTCTGGGAACGCTTTCCACTAGATTTTGGGGTGTGGCTGTGGGGATTTGTGTTCCTTCAGCTCCAAGAGCGTGAGTGAGGTCAGGCACTGATGTTGGGCGAGGACGCTCCAGTTCAGTTCATCCCAAAGGTGTTCAGTAAGGTTGAGGTCAGGAGTTTTTTCCACTCCAGACTGAACACACCGGCCAGATCCCTACGCTCCACTACTCCTGGGTCGCCTGGCCCCTCCTCCTCTCTGCTCCTGCCCAGCCCACTCAAGACTGCTGTCTGTTCTGGCTCCCCATCGGTGGAATGACGTTCCCGTTGAGGTCAGAACTGCCGACTCCCAAGCGCAGACTGAAGACTCACCTCTCCCCTGCCTCCCTGCCCATCGGTCTAGACCAACCCAGGCTGTGTACCGTCTCGTCTGGGGTTAGCCGTTTGAGTTCTCTCTAGGTAATAGTTCTACCTTGTATGGTTGGCTTGTTTGCTGAGTTTTGGTACTTCAACAGAATATTACACTTGGTATTCTTGTTACTTGTTCAGCTGGCACTCGAACTTTCTTGTCTACAAGTTCAGCACTTTGTGCATCTGACTTCTGCGCTCGCTATTGTTCACTCTGGATAAGTGTCTGCTACATGCCATGTAATGTCACCTAATGTACTATCTTCATGGAGCTTGCTTCTTGTACAGGGGCATCATCAAGCCGGGACAAGTTTGAGTCTCTTCGTGCCAGGGAAAGGAAATTGCTCCGAAAAACAAATACCTTCTAGAAAATTCTGCGCTTCCAACACTGTCGCAACAGTTTGAGGAAGAACCGCATATGGGTGTGATGGTCAGGTGTCCACATACTTTTGGCCACAAGGTGCATAAACCTGATGCGCCATCTTGAGGCACTATTTTTTATCCAAAACATCAAATAAAAATCCCATATGCCTGGGTGGTGGTTCACCTCTCACGAGTGAGGCGCTGGATCACCTTCAGTCCCTGCAGCAGGCACACTTTTCCCTGCAGCTGCTCTGTCAAGCCTTTTCGTTCTTCTTCTGAAGACGCACACTGCATCTCCACCTCGCTGAACATACCGTAAATGTCCTGCACCAGCAAACAACACCTGAGAAGAGGAAAGGCACAGGGTAAGAGGATACCAGAATAAAACGTCGATGTTTATGTTTGTTGTCCTGTTGGAAGAAGAATCTCCGCCACGGTTTCAAGTCTCTTGCAGACTGAAACGTTTTCTTTTGGGACTGCCCTGAATGTCGCATCATCCATTTTGCTCTCAACCCGAACCAGTTTCACAGTCAAGTCAAAGTCCCTCTCATGCCAGAATCTGGTCTTTCCAGGCAGTCTCCTGTCCCAGTACTAACCAATTCTAAGGCATATGGGTGCGGCACCAATCTCCGTTTCGATAGCCCTCAGCCTCTCGCCAGGGTTACAGTGGAGGGCTAGTCCTCTGGTAACCGTGAGAGTTTGACTTCCCCCACTCACGTCTGTATTGCAGCGTGCCTTGCCAGATGGTAGTAGGTACCATTTTTGTGATGGTCTTTGGTATGACCCGACCACGAGTAGAACTCGCGATATCTCGGTCGAGAGGCAGACACGCTAACCACAAGGCCAACTCGCGGTCGGTTTCTCGGTCCCTACTGATAAAAAGCATCGCCACAACATGATGCTACCACCACCATGCTTTGCTGTTCTTAGGGTGTTAGGATTCAACCAAAAGGCAGTGCTTCTTGCCAAGGCTGAATTTTCATGAAGTCCATTTCAGAACCAGGTAGTATAGTAACCCAGATGATGCACTGCCAAATGGAGAAAAGTTCATATTTATCCAAGGAAGTGGAATAATTTGTTTAAAAAAAAAAAAAAAAGAGAGAGAAATGAAAAACGGCAAGTGATTACTGCGCATGTTGAAATAAAGTGCTGAATGTTTTTACTTATTGGAACATAAATCTGTCCTGAAAGGATCCGTGATATTTTTTTAAGAGTTGAACCCTTGCTCTCTGTCCATGACTCAGTAACACACCACTCCTGAGCAAACATCATCCTTTTCATGCTGGTTAATATTAAAGTGTTTACACTGGCACAAGCAGAAGAAGAGTTGAAGCAGAAAAAAAAAAAAAGAATGCTGCTTCACCTGAGCACACTGTTTTGGGAGGTAAAACTGAGAATGCATTTGGCTGAAATGTCAGTGTGTGTGTGAGGATGAAAGTGCGCTGATTATATCTGATACAAGTTGAGACAAGTTTCCTTTCTGGACCTCAAACAGAATCACGACTTGCTGGAACAGACCAGTGACAGATGTACAGCTTTGCTGTTAAGTTTAATAAAGAGGAACAATTCTGGCAGCTCTGACATCACTCAAGTGTTCTGCAATGCAGAGAAGTGATTCGAAGGGAGAATCTGTGCTGACTGATGATAGTTGAAGAGGCAGAGGGGGTTAAACGGTTCGAGCGTTGTGAACAGTGAGGCTTGTTTAGGCTTGTGTGTAACTCGAGAACTGAGGTGACAAGAGCAGGACCACATGATCCAAACAGGTTGACAAACAACTACCTCGTTTCTCTGACCAACTCTGGTGGATGAAGCAGCCAGCGACTTCACCGGCCCACTGCCATCGGCCACCATCAGGAATTTGCTATTGTGAGTAATCACAGGAATTCACGGCAATGTGGGGGCACTTCCTGGAACTGCACACCATTGAGCTTGTGCACACACACACACACAAAACCCCACCGAGACTCACCCCCCCAACAAAGACCGTTCCAGTGCATCCGGATTGGCTGGAACAAAGTGGGCGGGATTCCTTCCGCCACAGAATCCACCAATGAGGATGTGGTTTGTGATAAACAGGCTTGAAATCAGACACCTCAAGCACATTTTGTTCTAACTACTTCTTGAAAACATCCCCTCCTCTCCTCTCCTCTCTTCTATTCGAACCAAGAGCTTCTTCAGCTTGTTTATGCTCCACAGACCTTTTACTGGAACCAAATATTGTCTTGGAGTGAAAACAAATCCTGATTATTCTCAGGAAGCATGCTCCAGTGAAGCTTAAAAAAAATTTTTAAAAAGTGAGAGGTTGAAAACTCTAAAATTGCAAAGCAAGCTTGCTAAAACTTGAAGTCCTGGTTCTTAGGAAAATGAGCTAAAAACTCATGAGACCTTCTTTTGTAGCTTTTAATCGACATTATCCTGACAACCACATAAACATCGTAAAGGAGCCTTCCTGTTGATTAGTGTGTATATCAACGAAGATACCAAAATACAGCACCAGAGAGTTGAAAAACAGTTTCAGAGAAAGCTTGGAAATTTCCAGGAAGCAACCAAAACTTGGAACGTTGAGGACATGTTATACTATCCAGATGATCGCTGTATTAGACAACAAACACTACTTGGTGCAGTCCAAATTGGTGAGGCCCTTTATTTATCTTATAATGTCAGGTATGTGCAAATCAAACAAGAGAAAAACAAGAAGAAGTGACAAAAGAGCAGCGTTCTGGTTCCGACATGCGTCAGGCTGCCCAGTCTGGAGCCAGTGCCTGGCTCAGCTCACGAGCATGTTTATCTGTGTGCTCGTCCCTGCTCGAACATAAACATTGTCATCACCACCACCATTGAGGGATCATGTCCAGGCTCGCTCGCCACTCCATATGGTGTTCTATCCTGAGATATACACACACACACACAATGTGATGTGCCAAAGTCATGTGTTTCCAACCTGCTCGAGCATCTGACCAGGATTGAGTTACTGAAAACATTCAAATGACTCACCCCAACCTTTCGTCTTTCTCGGGTTCTTTCTTTCTATCGGCATTCGGTGTCGAGCCATCTGCTTTTTTTTTTTTCCATCACATGAGCACGTGTGTCCCTGCCTGTTCTGTCAACAATCTCGACCTACCGCTGTTACTCAGCAGGTCAACAGGACAGTGGGTAAAATGGCTCATGCTTTCAAACTCTGACCCTTTAATAAAGGTGGCAACATTGATAGCTGGCTGGGGGGAATGAAGTTTACAAAATAAAATCCTCGGGAATCTCAGTTGAAAAAAAATAAAAATAAATCCCAGATACGTGGCAAGCAACAGTAAGAAAAGAACAAGGCTGAAGTCCAGTGTGACATTACTGAATACTGAGTAATTACTAATTAGTACTTGTGGTTCCCACCCCCCCAGCCAACTCCCAAACAGGGATGTTACATTACATTACATTACAGGCATTTAGCAGACGCTCTTATCCAGAGCGACGTACAACAGACCCAGAGCAGCCTGGGGAGCAGTTGGGGGTTAGGTGCCTTGCTCAAGGGCACTTCAGCCAGGGAATCGAACAAGCAACCATTTGGTCCCAAAGCTGCTTCTCGAACCATTTGGTCATGGCTTCCCTATTGAGCGGCGTCCTGGTTCTGACATGTGTCAGGCTGCCCAGTCTGGAACCAGCGCCTGGCTCAGCTGATGAGCATGTTTATGTGTGTGCTCGTCCCTGCTTCCCCACTGAAAGCTAATACGTGCTTCCTCCTGGATGTGTGAAGCCACAAGCCAGTCAACCACATCTTTTCAAGCTGCTGCTGTCACAGGTCAGGGTAACACACTCGCAGGAAAGTGCCGTCTGCCTTCTTCCCGATACCTGAACTCAGACGCAGCCATGTTCGGAGAAAGAGGATGCCTTCCCACCCACCCAGGAAGCACGGCCGATTTTTGCTCTCTTGGCATTATTGGTACAGTTAGTTATCGCTGTCGCCTCAGAGCAAGAAGGTTCTGGGTTCGAACCTTACGGCCGACTGGGGTCTTGCTGTATGGAATTTCCTCCAGGTGCTCCGGTTTCCTATCACATTCCAAAGACATGTGGATTCGGTCAACTGGCTAACTCTAAATTGCCCATAGGTGTGAATGTGAGTGTGAATGGTTGTTCGTCTCTGTGTTAACCCTGCGATAAATTGGAGACCTGCTCAGGGTGAACCCCACCTCTCAGACAAAGACAGCTGGGACTGGCTCCAGATAAGCGTTGGCATAATCGCACTTCAAACTCGTCCGATTCGAACTCACCCAAGTCCTGAGGGTAAGGCGAACACTTTTCTGTCGCACCAATCAGGAGCATGTATGCCTCCGTTTTTTTTTGGGTTTTTTTATTGGCAAAGGAGTCAAAAGATCTGCCCACTTGTTTTCGATTGGCTCGCAAAACCAAGACTTAGGAACTCTCCGAGATAAAGCTAAATGTGGACTTGTATGGACCAGACCGAGTACTTGGGGAACAAAGTGCTTCAGCAAAACCAATCGATGCATGTAATGCACCGATTTCATAACCGAGCCGCAATCTCGTTCAGGTAGTTTTGCCATAAATAACATGATGTGCCACTTCTTGCGCTGTTGCCATGTGATTGTGGTTGTATAAAATAACCAAGCTCAGACCAAATCATGACTGAGATGATTATATAATCGTCTGTACAAGCAGTCCTGCCAATAAATTAGTGTCCTCTCAACTACAATCACAGGCATTTTACAGCCAAATAAAAATCCCCCCCAAGGCACTATTATGAGGAGGAGACCAGTTCTTATATGGACCTGCTGTTTTTCTCTGGAAAAACAGCCGACGAGATCAGTGTTATTGAAACACTGCATGGGGTGAGTGCATGGTCAACAAGAAGGCATGAGAGCCTCAAGAAATCTAATCCTAAGGCCAAGATCATAACACAGAGAACGTTATCACATGGATAGAACTGAGCAGCAAAGTCATTCAAGATTTTTTCCACTTCTCCAAGGATAATATTTGAACAAGGGGACACACCAGATATATGGTGAGTTTTAACATGAAGATGCTGTTGAGCAGGCCAGCAGTTCTGCTCAAGCAAATGTTTCGGATCATCTGCAAGCTGTTAAAAGCCTCAGACATTAGTGGATCTTCCGGTACAACAACATGGATCGTTTTAATACACATGTCATATCAGGACTGCACGATGCTTCCATTCTCCCAGCGTTTACACCCACATCAGCTTTTTCAATACATCCAACAGGAATAAAGTGTTGGATGCTTTTGGGAAAACTGTAAAATTTCGGTCATAAAGTTTCCATTACTTCCATAATAGCTCAAGTGGGAGCCATCAAAAAGGAAAGTAAACCCAAGAGTGTGTGACTCCACTCATGTCACAAGAACTGTTTTGTTTTTTTAATGAAAAAAAAAAAATTTTTAGAAAGTGTTTGGATCATATTCTGCTGCGAGTGTATAGAAATCTATAATGGATGAAAACAGGCATATCAAAAAAGTGGTTTTTTGAAACTGGGAAAAAGATCGAAGATATTAACATTCAACTGAACTCAGTCAACCTTAGCTTTTGAATAAAAATAAAAGAACACGTCAGAACATGTCATAAATTATCCAATATTTTGGTTCTTATTAACGATAACGGGGCGGCACGGTGGTGTAGTGGTTAGCGCTGTCGCCTCACAGCAAGAAGGTCCGGGTTCGAGCCCCGTGGCCAGCGA
>JAOBRE010000024.1:3451802-3463272 GCA_027574745.1 Occidentarius platypogon
ACAGCATTTTTTTCACCAAAACCGGCTCACAGGGCATTCATTCATACTAGAGACCACCGCACAATTAATGAAAAAACCATGCAAGGGGACCTTTAAGAGGAAGTAAACTTCACAAAGTGCTATTATTGGAAAATAATCAACCTTTTGGGCTTTTCCTGTAGCTCCAGTTCATCACCGCACTGTTGATTCGTTGATTATTTTCCTATACACCCTGTACACCCATGTTTCATTCCTTATACAAGATAAACGATCGCATTTCCCGTCCAGGAGAAATGGCTAACTCAGCATCCAGCTTCATCTCCTTCAAAGTGAGCAGGTAGGAAGCGTAGCTCCTAGATTTATTCTTGTTTTACTTCTTTTGGCGCCATGACATGTTTTTGCAGCAGATTGTCTTTCTTCCACACAACACCGACAGTACTATCTGGCGACGCTCAACACCAGATTGTGCTACGTTCGCATTTCTGAGCAGAGGATGGATTGATGGACCCTTGGTGGGGGTGGGGTGTGTCTGACTTGAGGGGGATGACTGACAGGAGGGATGTAGACTTGCACTTGGTTCGAACAGTAATGTTTCATCATGCTCTCCAGATGTTTCTGTGTGATTTGGAAGAGCTCTCTGAGTGTTCTTCACTGAACGTAGCTAATTTTTTTTGGGGGGGAATAATTTCTTGAGAACTTTCTGCTCTACTCTACTCCAAGTCCAAATGTAAGACCTGTTGACTCAAGCAGTGCTCAGAACTCAGAATGGAAATGCTGAGAGAATGGGAGGGTTCTCTACTGTCATGTCTGTGCAAGAGCTGCTCCAGTGATGAGTACCGTCTGAGCCACATCGTAATGAGTAAGATCTCCTCCAGCTCAACCTCAGCCTTTCAGACACGCTCATAGCCATGGACACATTATTACCTCTTAGTGAGCAGAGATGAAATGACAGCAGAGCAGGACCTGCTTCATAGAGCAATACAAAAGGACCTAGACATTCCATATATATATATATATATATATATATATGTGTGTGTGTGTGTGTGTGGTGGGTCACAGGTGAAGAGGAGACCTTGCTCCAGCCCCTGGTACATTCCTTTGTGTTGTGGAAAGCATCAAAATGTTCCCGAGAGTGACGAAATTGAAAAACATTGGAGAAACGCTTCACATTTTTTCACAAAGATCTGGGGAAACTCATCGAGTCTTCATCAATGTTCTGTGTAACTTCCTTATTTGAATAAAAATAGCTAAAAAGTGAATGTTGCGAGCGTGAAAAATGAGATAATGCTCAAGCGTACCTGAGCACTGAAATCAGCTGGAAGTTGAGAAAGTACGTGACATGCACCTTCGACGTGAATATGTTACGATAAGATACGCTTTTCCCGAGTTTTGCCTTCGGTCTCCATTTTCAACTCATTGAAACATTCAACATTTGACGAAACAAGCAAAAGCTGCATATTTGAACACAAAGGGGCATGGCTGAAGCATCGGGGTGTTTCCTATTTTCTGCTATTAGCTTGATGTGTTTTCAGCTCTCGGGAGCCATGCTCGTATTACGGATATGGTAGGACACTAGTATGCTAGCATATTGAATCGTGAAGATAGCTTCTTTCCAAGGTGCAATGTGTTTTTGTTTTTTAAAAATTTTTTTACTCCTGTCATCTTCTAAACATCAATTCAGTTCAATTCTAATGATTGAAAATTCAAGAATAAACTCTCTCAGCCCCTGTATCCATCCACCAATTCATTTTCTTCTGCTTGTCCAAAGTCGGGTCCCGGTGGCAGCAGGCTAAGCAGAGTATTCCAGGCGTCCCTCTCCCCAGCAACGCTCTCCAAATCCTCCTGGGGGATCCCAAGGCACTCCCAGACCAGATGAGATAGATAATTTCTCCAGCGTGTTCTGAGTCTACCCCAAGGTCTTCTCCCAGTTGGACATGTCCGGAAAACCTCCAAAAGAAGGCCCCCGGGAGGCATCCTAATCAGATGCCTGAACCACCTCAGCTGACTGCTTTCGACATGAAAGAGCAGCGGCTCTACTCCGAGATCCCTCCGGATGTCTGAGCTCCTCACCCGATCTCTAAGAGTAAGCCCAGCCACCCTACGGAGAAAGCTAATTTCAGCCGCTTGTATCCACGATCTCATCCTTTCGGTCACTCCCCAAAGCTCATGACCATAGATGAGGGCTGGAATGTAGATTGACTGGTAAATCGAAAGCTTTGCCTTCCAGCTCAGCTCCCTCTTCACCATGATGGACCGGTACAACGCCTGCATTGCCGCTGACGCCGCCCCAATCCGCCTGTCCATCTCATGCTCCATTTTACCATCACTTTCAGCATGACCCCGAGGTACTTGAACTCCTTCACTTGGGGCAGCAACTCACTCCCAACCCGGAGGGAGCGCTCCACTGTTTTCCATCAGAGAACCATGGCCTCAGACTTGGAGTCAGCCCCTATGACTCTTCAAAAATTGATCTTCAAATTGGCCAGGGTAGGAGGAGCATCCTTTTTCTCAATACTAACCAATTATGGTCATCTGTGAGCTCATGTAAGCAGAAGTGGGTGGATCGTGGGGTCTGAAATCGAGTGCGTTTTTGGAGTAGAATTCACAAAAATACAACAATACATCGGCATCCACGATGACGAGGACATCGAGGGCTTGGGAAAGATTTACTTCAAATGAATTAATAGTTTACGTCCAATCAAATTTTTGGCAAAAGTCGAGCTCGTTTTCTTCCTCTGGTGATCCTCATGAAATTTGGACGACGCAACTATCTTTTGAACTTGTGAAAGATTGGAAATATTTCATCAGGCACTTATTTATTTTTGTACTATAGTCACTAACTGAACCTCTTTGGGAGCTTTGGAATTTTTTTCTTTTTGATCTTTCCTGTCTGCCTGACAAGAATGTTTGCGCCATGAAATAGTGTGAACGTGGACATCCCCAGGACCAGAAAATGGTGCCTGGTCATAAAAGCCCTCGAGCTACGCAGCTACAAAAGTCGTCTTATCAGCATCCTGTGGATTGACTTCAGGGATCTGGAGGGCTAAAGCCTCCACCAGACGCACTCAGATCAGACTCAAGCGGCTTTGACAGCGTAAGGCACATTCTAAATGCTAACTCATTATCCGTGCATCAATAAATCCATGTTTTTTTTTTCCAGACTTTTGTTTCAGAACGGATTGCAAAGCAGCACTGAGGTGTACAAACACATCCTAAAGTGCACAGGGCACACCTGATATTTTGCAACGCTGGCCTGAGATTCATGTCCTGGCGTGAGTCCTGCACAGGCATGTTCGTTTGACTACAATGCCAGGATGTAGGGAATATTTTCAGGGGCTTGTGTTTGTTTAAGGATCCTTTTGTGTCTCTTGATAAAGCTCATGCAAGTAAATACAGGCGCCGGTTTAATTAGACCGAGATGTAAATTGATCACTTCCTGCTCTCATTTCATGTGAGATTTGACATTGCTTGAGCATAACATAAGCCTCAAAGATTCACTGGGAGGTTGTTTTTTTTTCCAGCACTGCCTTCGTTTATTTACAAAATAGATGATGTTTATCTCCGTTATAATCTTGGAATTAGAAGACAGATATTGGATTTGGCTCAGTTTGTTTTAACTTGGGGGGGCATCATGACCTGCTATTACGGAAGCAAAATAAAGTAAATCCGACCTTGGTTGCAAAAGTATTCACCCCCACCCCCCATGGGTCAACGCTTGATAGGACCACCTTTGGCCGCAACACCAGCCAGCGTTCTAGGATTAGTTGATCAGCTTTGAACAAGTGGGTCCGAATGTCCTTACTTGAACTTTGCCAGGTGGATGGAGATCATTGGGAAAGAGCAGTTTTACAATCAGAACGAGGACTGGGCAATTCTACCGCGCTCATTTTCCTGATTCTGAACCACTCCAGAAGCAGTACGCTGAGTGTCGTCATCCTGTTGGACAGCCCTGGTATCAGTTCTCTTGAACAGGTTTTCCTCAACCATGACCAGTTTCCCAGGCTCTGCTGACCAAAAGCGTTCACGCATCATCATTTTGCCACCACCATGCTTCGCTGGCAGGATGGTGTTCTCAAGCTGATGAGCAGCATTCAGATTCCACCAAACGTTCAGTCTGCGCCAAGGCTAAAATCTTAAGAGAACATGTTTGCCGACATGCCTTTGGTCAGCTCCAGGAAGATTAAACGTTTCTTATCACCAAGCTTTTAGGATTGTCCTGGTTATGGATGCTCTGTGAACAGCTTCTCTCAAATGAGTTGTGGATCTCTCCAACTCTTTCAGAGTGACTCTTTGTTGCTTCTCTGACCAATTCCTTCTTTCGTCAGGCACCGACTTTTGGTGGACGGCTTCCGAGCATGTCTTTGCGACAGATTTAAACATGTTTGACAGGATGTTCAAAAAAATTGGGATATTTTATTCACCAAACTTTGGTACCAGAAAATTGTCCTGGTCTTCATGATTCTGGGTTGTTGGGGTAAGTTCTTGAACTCACTCTTGGTTTCTTCAAGGAACAGGTGTATCTACAATGTGATTTTGGATGGTAACCAATTTCAGGTTGGAATAGGACAACGGCGCTGGAAAGCAGATCTCAGAACAATTCATTTTCTTGTGAGTTCAGAACGAGTTCCAGGTTTTGGAGCATGAGCAGAGACAGTACTGTATTTGGGGGAGAAAAAAAAAATAGCAAGCTGTGTGTATGAGCGTATGATGTTCATGAAATTGTAATTTGTTTAGAGGCATGTGATTTTTGTCTCCTGGTCAGATGCTGAATCTGATTTCATGGTTTACCCAAAAAAAAAAAAAAATCTGAGTACAGAGGGTTTGTTTTTGTAATCGTGTTATTGCTCATTCCTTCAAGACTGATTGCATTTTTGACAGAACAATCAAATCAAGTGACCATTTGAGTTGAACTTGATTGAATTGCTGGAGAGAGAAGGAGAAATACCAATATCAGAATATAAAGGGGTTTTAAATACTGCACAAGACAGCTTTTCAATGTGATTGCCCTTGTTTTGTTAAATGAATGATTTTGATTCAAGTGCCAAAAAAGCAGATGGGAGAAGCAGCTGTTAAAAGCTAACACGACCGTGAGAAAGCGGAATGTTTGGCTTTTGTAAACGAGCAAAGCTCGCTTCAGGCTTTTGGGGTGACTGTGAGAAAAACAATCCTCTCTTTCTCATCAGGTCAGATGAGATCAGCCGATCACGCTGCGGTCAGGCAGAGAGTCGGGTAAAGAAAGAGAGCAAGAGTTGAACAAAGTAAGGAACATGACCCATTTTAACAAGTTCTTTTCCAAACAGCGAGAACATTCCTCTTTGACATCTTCTGGAAAGTCAGATGATGCAACTTCCTGGTGAGCAAATGAACAAAAAATTACTTTAAAACAGTCATCTATTTAAAGTACAATAACGATCATGGCTCAAGGTAGAGTCGAGTCATCAGAAGTTAGGAACAAGGGTTTTAGTGTAAACGAGGTATCCTGAAAAGTCATGTGGAACACCTGCATTGGGTGCTAGCTGTAGCTTTAGGGCCATATGCTATCAAAGTCAACGTTTCATCACCTGGAACAGTTCAGCCCCGAGTCATACCCCTTTAAAACGTTCATACCCCAGATACAACGAGTGTGGACAAGTGTCCATTCATTCCTTGAGTCATAGCACAGTCAAAATACTCCTCATTCACACTCTCGTGAGCAGTCGAAACGTATAAAAAAAAGTGCAGAAATGGACGCATTCTATAACCTTATGAAAGGCGCCATTCAAAACAAGTCATGAGATCTAACTCCAGCACCGGGAGCACATGCCATTAATCGAATCCTCGAGATGAGATTTGCACTCACTCTTCCACACAGGATGTCCTGACAGGGCGCGGGGAGGGATGGCAGGGAAGTGAGAGAGCTACCTCGGCAGGAAGTGTGACATTTTTTTGGGACTTGAACAGGTTCACAAAAGAGCAAGCTGTGGTGTCAGTTTTCCAAATTAAAAGTTCACACTTGACAATCAAGACATTTTCCTTTCCTTGATTTGTCTCAACACCTTCTGGGGTCGAATCAGCAAGTCCATGAATATCTCTATATGCTGTTGCATTTTCACAGCCCTTATCAGGAATGTTCTTAACTACTTAGTCATATCAGGAAATCAGGACTGGAAAAATGAGCGGAACATCTTGTGAATCAGGTGAACGCTTGGTGAGTCAAACGACTGCTGGAGCACCAAGCACCACTCACATTGAAACACACCGTCTTATTTTCTCCAGGTTTGACATGGCTGCAGGGAACACTAGCACATTTCACTGCGTGTTTTTACACGACTCTCCCGAAGAGATGCACTCATCAATTCTCCAGATTCATTCCAAAACACATGGTTTAAAAATAACAGGAAGCTTTTTTTATTCATATGGTGTATAAAAAACAATGGATACAAAAAAAAAAAAAAAAAAGTCACCCATTCCACTTAAATGCATACGTACGAACGCTATACAATCATTTCAGTCACGCGTACATTCAAATATGTATTAAAAAAATAACCAATTACAAAGCTCAGAGGAAAAAGCACCGCAAGTCCGATTGTCAGGATGTGATTGCGAGACGCTCGCGAAACACTTTGCACTTGTTCGCTCTCCGACGATGGCTTTCGGTCCTCGAGTTCTTTGGTCTAGCCATCATACACCTGCTATTAAACAGAACAGCTCCAACAAGTTAACCGTCAAGTATCCAATAATGGATAATAACAGGCTGAGGTTCCTGCTTAAGTACGAGCAGGCCTCAGGATTACGATAGTACGGAGCAGTAAACGCTTTCTTACAGTACAAAGAAGGATTAAAAAGGTCAACATTGGGGGTGGGGGACCAAAGCAAAAACAGTCAGAATACTGTTTAGGAATAGGAAGCACATGACTGACTGAGCGCATGATTTTAAAAAAAAAAAAAAAAAAAAAAAAAGGGAATGAAGGTCGCCTCACTCAGTCATATGCGCCCCGGGATTTAAGAATACTGTGTGCAGAAATTGACAAATATTGCAATTAAAAAAAAAAAAAAAAAGGCACCATAATTTTCTTTCCCAGAGCAGTTCTTTTTTTGGGAATTGGGGTCAGTGAGCGACGCAGCATCCCGACTCCTCGTGCTTGTGCAGGAGAGACATTCTGGAGAAGGTTTTCGAGCAGTTCTTGCACTGGTACTTCTTCACGTCCGAGTGCGTCTGCAGGTGAGCCCTGAGGTTGGATCTGTCTGCGAAGGCGCGGCTGCAGTGAGAGCACGAGAACGGCTTCTCGCCTGAAACCAACCACACACAAACACACAAGTCAGAAATGCAGCAATTCACCTCATTTCAGAAATAAAAAGGTACCAAAGTGCACTTGATCCTCATCAGCCAAAAGGTGCTGGTGAAACTGGTATCTGAAAGCTTTACTTTCAAATGGCTTCAATTGACCTCAAGTGAACTTTGGTACCTTGATTTGGAGAAAAAACAAAACAAAAAAATCAACTCTTAGATCTGTCCATGTTGCATGAAGACCTTCTTCGTGCACTTGTTTCTTGCCCCTTCGAGCTCACCTGTGTGAGTACGGATGTGTCCTTGGAGCAGCCACGGACGTGAGAAAGCCTTGCCGCACAGCTTGCAGACGCACGGCAGGGTGTGTGTCCGTATGTGCATTTTGAGTGCGCCGAGGCTCACGTACTCCTTCTCGCAGTACTTGCAGCTGAAGGCCTTGCGTGCGTGCGAGTCGCAATGCAGCTGCTTGTGCTTGAGCAGGCCCGCGTACGTCGAGTACGACTTGTGACACAGAGCGCAGCGGAACTTCTCCGCCACGTCCGAGCTGCTGGTACTGGTGGTGGTGGTGGTGATTGTGATAGAGGCCGGCTGCTCCTGCTCGTCTTCGTCGCTCCGCGGGATCTCGTGGCTGTCTTTGGGTGATGGGTATCCCGACACGGGCGAGAGGTCAGTGGGAAGCGGTGACGGCGGAGAGTCGCTCGCCGTCCACATCGTGATTGGACTGTACATCACCGGGCTCAACACCTCGGGCTGCGGGATCACCGGCATCACCAGGCTTTTGAGGAGCTGCTGAGACACGAACGCTGCAAAATCACAAAACATGTTTGGGGTCAACCATCAACAAGTGGGGACTTTTTTTTTTCCTGGAAAATCAAACTTTTCATTTGACATTTCATCACCACACTGCACCAGCGTGAAGCTGATTCTTCCTGTTGAGCAACACCTTAGCTGTCTGATCAAGCTGTACCGTTAGTCGTCACCTCTGGCGAGGTGCACGTAGTGCCCCTTTCAAGCTTTATTCAAAAAAGAAAGTCCGTTTTCTGTCTTCAAGGTGCACTCGCACTACTCACTCTTCCACGTGAAAGATACACACAAGCTCCAAAACAGCAGGTTCAGTTTCATCAGCCCACCCCTCAGAGTGTTCCCACTCAAAGAGAGGTTCTTTTACGGTTCCTCAAAGTTTTCTGGGATGTTCTGAACTTCCTAGAAAGACATGCTAAGAAGGAAAATCGAGGGTCTCCTCAGGCCTACCTTGAAGATTCGCCTTTTATCTAAAAACAGGTCTTCAGTCATTTGTAAAGGCTCAGACTTCCAGTAGAAAGTTCCATGTTTAGGTGGTGACCCAATGTACTTTCGTAGTCCAATATCACATACACTCTAAAGCGCTACAGTATGAAAACATTGTTCGAGGATTCCACATTGAACCTTTCACGGTTTACACCTCTAACAAGGCCAGATCTGTTTATGACAGATCATGTGACCAGCGCATGCTCTCGAGCTACTTGGAGAAGACTAGAGAAAAGTTCAGCAAGTTGTACACTCACTGATAAATCTCAGTATTAAAATTCAGTACTTGGTTCATGAACAAGTATAACCGCTCAGGATTAAAAGTCAAGTACTGAAGCACAGTGTTAAGGTTCACTGCTCAGTCGTGAAGTTCAGTGCTCTGGATTAAAGTCCAGTATTAAAAAGAAGTTCAGTACTCAGTATGACAATTCATTATTAAAGCTCGGTATTCAAGTTGAGCATTCAAGTTCGCTCTTCAGCACACATGTTGAGTATTAAAAGTTCAGTCCTCATTGTGACAGTTCAGTATTCAAGCTCAGTACTGGAGCCCAGTATTCAAGTTCAGTGTAAAATTTCAGTACTCCGGCCAAGTTCAACGCTCTGGATTAAAAGTTCCGTACTGAACATTCAGTTCACTCAAGTATTACCGGTCAGTACACAAGTTGAGTATTAAAAAGTTCAGTACTGAAGCTCAGTGTTGAAATTTAGTCTTAAAAAGTTCAGTCCTCAGTGTGACAGTTCAGTACAATGGGTTAAAGCTCACTCCTGAATGAGACAATTCAGTACACAAGTTCAGTCCAGCGTATTAAAGCTCACTCCTGAATGTAATGGTTCAGTCCAGAAATTGGAGTTTTAAAGTTCAATCCACTGGATTAAAAGTTCAGTCCTCAGTAATGACAGTTCAGTACACAAAAGTTCAGTCCAGTGTATTAAAGCTCACTCCTGAATGTGACACTTCAGTACAGAAAGTTCAATCCTGAGTAGAACAGTTCAGTATTGAAAAGTACAGTCCTCAGTGCAACAGTTCAGTACAAAAGTTTAGCATTAAGTTCAGTACAATGGGTTAAAGGTCACTCCTGACTGGGACAATTCAGTTCAGAAATTCAGCATCAAGTTCAGTCGTGTATTAAAGCTCACTCCTGAGTTCAGGACAGGAGTTGAGTTTTAAAGTTCAGTCCTCAGCATGTTACTTCAGTACACAAGTTCAGCACGACATATGAAAGCAGAGTGCTGAACTCAGGAGTGAGCTTTAGAAGTTCAGTACACTATTAAAAGTTCAGTCCTCAGTAGGACAGTTCAGTACTCAAGCTCAGTACAATGTGTTCAAGTTGACTCTTGAGTGGGACAATTCAGGTCAGCGTTAAGTTCAACCCAGTGTCTTAAAGCTCACTCCGGAGTTCAGAACAGAAGTGTAGTTATAAAATTCAGTACATGGTATTAAAAAGTTCAGTCCTCAGTAGGACAGTTCAGTACTCAAGTTCAGCCCAGTGTTTTAAAGCTCACTCCTGAGTTCAGGACAGAAGTTGAGTTTTAAAGTTCAGTCCTCAGCATGTTACTTCAACACACAAGTTCAGCACGACATATGAAAGCAGAGTGCTGAACTCAGGAGTGAGCTTTAGAAGTTCAGTACACTGTATTCAAAGTTCAGCCCTCAGTAGGACAGTTCAGTACTCAAGCTGAGCTCAGTGTATTAAAGCCCAGTCCTGAGTGTGACCGTGCAGTACAGAAAGCTCAGTACTGAAGCTCAGTCCTGAGTGTGATAGCCGAGTCCTGAAGTTCAGTAGTGAAGCTCAGCTGGGTGTTCTTACCTGTGGGACACTCCAGCTCGCTGTAATTCGGCTTCTTGGCGGAGTTGAAATGCTTTTTGACGAGAAACGAGCGCGGCATCTTGGACCTGCTCCCACGACAAGAAGGTGAAAGTGTGTGAAAAGCCGAAAGCCCGCAGCAGGTCGAACCCTTTCCTGCTCACTGCGCTGCCCGACACACTGACATCCTTCACCGCGGAGGGGAAAACCGGCCCAGCGCCCCGACAGCGCCATCAAATACTCCGCAATCAGGTGCAGGGGGCGGGGCTTCGGCTCATTTACATAACCCGAGGCCTGGCTGCGTCCAATCAGATGCCGAAGGCGGTGTTTAACTCCGGAATATATTTACACACAAGAGTGTTATTGGTCCTCCTGCATGCGCGTCACTCTCGGTGGGCGGAGCTTACGGACCTGCTGGAGAAGCAGACAGGTGTTTCACGGGAGCGCGCAAACAAACAAAACCGAGACGTTTTCATGATTCTGTCAATCAAACAGCAATACATTTCTTGAGCTTTGGCATCATTTTGAATTTCCCTCCCACGTCAGCTTGATCACGTGATTCACCTTCCCAAACTCTTTCCTTTTCATAGCCTGAAACTACATGACGTCATTTTCAATCATATTTTTATTCAATTTAAAAAAAAAAAAAAATTAAATCAAGTTAGAATGAAATGTCCCTCTGCACATTGTGCTGTTGCCAGAGAATTCAGAGAGCTGGATCAGAGCAAGCCTTTCTTTCCTCCAGAATAAAAGTGCACTTGCGCCCTCTTGTGGCCACATCGACACCAAGCATCCCAAAAACTCCTGTGGGAACATCACCCTGCCACGTGGTGGATCATTTCTTCATCTTCGAAAGCAGGGTTTCTCAGTCAAACGCACATGTTGGTGTTTTTCCTGCTTCCACGTTACCTGATGGAAGTATAACCAAGGGTCTGTTTCAGCTAAAAAACTAAACAGGGTCAGCTTTGGACAGAGGCGATTCTGGAGTCTGTTGTGGCCCCAAGCAAAAATTTCCAGGGGGCCCTTCTGACCAGGTGGTGTAGTGGTTAGCGCTATCGCCTCACAGCAAGAAGGTCCGGGTTCGAGCCCCGTGGCCGGCGAGGGCCTTTCTGTGCGGAGTTTGCATGTTCTC
>JAOBRE010000024.1:4218815-4230499 GCA_027574745.1 Occidentarius platypogon
TGCGAGGTTGGAAGAACTGCTGCTTTTTTTTCATTGCCAAGAATTGCCCCTCCTTGGCGGTCACATGACCTCAAAAGTCAGCCTCGCCCACCTGTCCATTTGTACTTGAATGGCCTTTTTAACCTCTCTGGTTTGTTGTTTGTCTACATTTTAGCTGTCACACCCAAGAGAAGAGCCACCAGTGGAACAGGTGAGTGTGATTGGTAGCTTTGCTTGAAGGCGTGTTGATTCATCTGAGTTATGTTTCTGCAATGTTGTTTGAAGTTTTTAAAATAAATAATTACCTTGACTGGTAGTGTTGAGGAATATAATGATGCGTATAATAAGGTGAATGTTAAGATTTGTCAAGTCATGGGCCTTGCTGAAGTCTGAATGCTAATTTTCTTGGACATTAGAGACTAAGAAACCAGGAAGTATGTCATTTTGGAGTCTGTTAAACACCAGTTTGTTTCAGCTAGCTAGGTAACAAGAACTGTAGCCATTTTCCCATCTTGCTAACGAGAACTACCGAGGCAATATGTGGTTTTTGCCAAGTGGCCTTTTTTTTTTTTTTTTTGCAATGTCAAATCTAAATATTGGTCTCGCTCTGGATTAGAATAAACTAAATGTATCCGTATGCTTGAACTGTATTACTGGGATCAAATCCAGTCATCAAAGTGCAACAGTTTTCCAACAAGTCAACTCCCACCCCACCCTGGCCTGCTGTCGAACCTATTCCCCACAGGTGTGGGGCAAAACTGTCGTGCAAAGGCAAACTGCAGTATCTGCATTTTGTGTTGGTGGCAAAAGATGGTCACCTATTCGCTATTGGACTGTCTTTTGCCACCAGCACAATATGTACATACTGCAGTTTGCCTTTGCATGGCAGACAAGTCCAACTTTCTGTTTTGTTTTACTGTGTACAGGTATCACACATTCTGATATGACTGCAGACTACTCAGGAGCCAGTCGTCTGACGTGCTGGTTATTTTTAAGACATAGTGGGGCTGAATACCCCCCTCCCCCCTTTGTCCTCAATGTGGTTGTGTGTCCTGAGGTCTTAAGCCTGTAGTGTGAGCTAGCACTGTGTAGCGCTTCGCAGAAAAAGTTTCATATTTATGTTCCTGAACGTGAGCAACATGTGTGGTTTTCTAACTTGTCAACTGCTGCCTCAAATAGTTGCTGCTTCTCAGTTCTCACACTTTGTGTCTCATTTGTTTCTGCCTTCAAACTCAAGGTTTCTCGGCCTCAGCAAAAAACCCCAAACCTGTTCTCGTTGTGGTGCGCGTGCATTTCTGCAAATGTCGTATGGTCATGCTTTATCCTCTCCCAAACTTGGCAAGAAATCCAACAGAAATGGTTCTGTTCATGGTGACAAGGTAGTGTAGTGGTTAGCGCTGTCTCCTCCTCACAGCAAGAAGGTTCTGGGTTCGAGCCCAGTGGCTGACGGGGGGGCCTTTCTGCATGGAGTTTGCGTGTTCTCCCCGTGTCTGCATGGGTTTCCTCTGGGTGTTCTGGTTTCCCCCAAAGATATGCAGGTTAGGTTAATTGGCGGTGCTAAAGTGACTGTAGGTGTGAGTGTTTGTGTGGATGTGTCAGCCCTGTGATAATCTGGTGACTTGTCCAGGGTGTACCTTGCCCATAGTTAGCTGGAATAGGCTCCAGTTTGCTTGTGACCCTGCACAGGATGAGTGGTTATGGATGATGGATTGTTGGATGGCTATCTTTATCATAGGTACACTGTCTACGCTTGGACTACATTTTGTGGCAGTTGTTGACCATATACATGGAATTATTTGCCGTCAAACAAGTTCATGGTGGCTGCAGATGGGCTTTGCTTTTTCTGACCGCAACCTTGTTCCAAACCTACCCTGGATCACCATAAAAATCAAAACCTTGGCAACCCTTTTTAAGCTGAAACGTTAGCCTTTGGGTCACACTGCCTTTGGAGGTATGAACTGGTTTCAAAGACTTGTTTTTCCAAAAGAAAATCTATGTATTCAGTTTTGGCTGTCAGCATTGCTGTGATATTAAGATCCTGGAAATAAGTGCCATTATTTTGGATTTACCAAACTGCAACAAATGTCATGCCTCTTTACAACCAGGGGAAGTCGGAACCCCTTGGATCCCTTCTTGTTCTCCTGCACCTTCAACAGTCATAAAGTGACGACTTAAGTTGGTGGCTGATGTAAATATTGTTGCCAGATGCTCATTGTTCCCTTTCTTCCTGTACTCTTTGGAAGACAGTAGGATCACGAGGTAACCCGTCCTCCAAAGCCAGTGACAAACTCCTATCTTCTTGTTTCATCAGCTGTGGTCCAGAAGGGTGATCTCCAAGACTTCTGCAGTCAAGAAGTATACTCTCCTGAGAGTAATCGTCTGCACCCGGAAGTACTGTAGCTGGACCTCTTTGCAATCCCAAACTGACTCACTGTGGAATGTGGTTCCTCCTGTGGAAAAACTATAGAGTGTTTGTCTATGGCTTTAGGAACACTGGATAAGCTACGAGTCATGACTCTGCCAAGAAGATGCTGGCCATGGTGTATTTACACACAAGATGGTATCCAGGCGATTCTCCCTACCCCAGTCCATATGTAACTCATGTTTTCAGATGAGAATATGCAGTAGTTTATAACTTTCATACACTGTCCTAATCACAATTACTATCTCCTAGTATAGTGTCAGTATGGGGTGTGATCAAGACCCAGTGACTTGACCAATGATTTTGGTCCATCTACTCACTTCTGTCTGGTTGTCTCCCTCTCTCAGGGCCTGCGGTTGAGTTTGTGGACCCTGTAGAGAACGTGCAGGTGCATGTTGGAGAGACGGCGCAGCTTTTCTGCTCCTTCAACTGCTCAGGGCCTACAGCATCCTGCTGGATCCATAACAGGAAAAAGGTCTCAAGCTTTTGTTGTCCCCTTAAGGCTGCGAAAAATGTTTTTGCTGATCTCAAGAAGCATTTGAATCCATAGGAATTTTTCTGAGTTGTGAATCACTTTGGAAAGTCTTGAGTCACTTCAATTTCAGAGCTGTTGGGATTTTGATAAATTTATTCGTCTTGTATTTTGTATGACCATATGGATGGTTCCACATCAATAACCAAAAATTACCAACTGTACTCCCCCCGTCTGTTTTCAGAATCCAGAAATGATTCAAAAGGTCAAATTTGGCTCAAATATTGCCAATGACCACTAGTAAGCCAACGATTGTTGTGAATTGGCTTGTCACCACAACAGCCAAGTTCATATGCCCCTTTTCAACCAACAAGTAACATGTTTTTGAACCAGTTCTGTTTGGGATTTTTTTTTCTTTCTTTTCCCAAATAATTAAACCTTGGTGCAGCGAGTGAACCAGCCCACTTTTTACCAGTTTTGAGTGGAACTATTGTAATCAAGGATCCACTGAGAATGGAGGGTGTGGCACAATTCACAATAGGAATAAACATTGTTACATTAATGGCATTTAGCAGCTGTTCTTATCCAGAGCCAAGTACAACATACCGAGAGCTGCCTGGGGAGCAGTTGTGGGTTGGGTACCTTGCTCAAGGGCACATCAGCCATTCCTGCTGTTCCAGGAATCGAACCAGCAACCTTTGCTTCTCAAACCATTTGGCCATGGCTTCCCCAGAGTAGTCGTAAACAGTCGTACCAAAATGGCAGAGCACATGGATTACCTGCAAGCTTGCAATCACAAACCAAAAGTATTTATTTTTCTGAAAATGTATTCTCTTCCATTGTGTTCTCCATTGCTGCACTGTGCTTCCTCTCCAAACTGACACGCACACTTGCATAGTCACTGTTTGTGCTTGAAAAGCCAGTTATATTTTGGTTCCAGCTGGGAACCAACTTCAGGTTCTGAACCAATTTATTTTTGGTCAAAATGTCAGAACAGTTCCAAACTTGGTGTGCAAACCAGAAGAGAACCTGTTCTTTCTTGGTGGAAAAGGGGGAAGGTGGTAGTTCTGGCTATAATTCAAATCACAGGTTATATTAATGCACTTGTTCTAATGGTATCATTTTGATCATAAGTCGTTCACAAGGACTTGCATGACGTTCTACATAATGAAACTCTGAAATCGAAATGTGCTGGGGTTTTTTTTTTTTTTTTGAATATAAACAATTTCTATCTAATTGTTGATGTGGTGAAGTTTTCTGTAAAGACCTGCAATGCAACTGGCAAGTCTTCAGGATTTTGCAGGGGGGAGATGATCAATATCCAGAACTAACTTGTTATGCAACTATAAAAGGATAAAAAGTGACTCTCTATACATGGAAATTGTAATTGTTAATCCCAACTGAAGTTGTAGCAGTAACCTGAGCATTTTAACTCAGGAATCCACTAATTTTGGATGAATAAATGGACCATTCTCTTCCCCTCTTATCACCTTCCTTCTAGGTTGTGCTGGACGGAGATCGCACTCGCATAGAAAGCGGCACTTGTGGCAGTGTCTTGACCATCTCTGAAGTTCTTCCTGTGGATGTAGGAAGCTACACCATCTTTGTTCAAACGCGACGAGGCCTCGCTGAACATACGATTGTCCTCAGTATTTGTGGTGTGAGACCTAATCCCGTTCTGCTTACACGAAGTAAGTCAGGTTGTCGGTCACATTCTCAAGCTGGTCCCTTTTTGGGTTTTTTGTTTTTAGATCGACCGGAACCCCCTGCATCGTGTCCATTTGTGTCCCAGCTGACTTCCAGTTCTTTAGTTCTATCCTGGAGTGGACCAAATTATGATGGAGGTTCACAAATCACAGATTATGTGGTAGAGATACAAGGTTTCAGTCCAGCTGAATCTGGGAACTGGAGAGTGCTCACTTCGGAGTGTAAGGACACGACATACCGGGTCTGTTCGGGCCTTCACGCACAGGGCGAGTACTGCTTCCGTGTACGAGCCTGCAACGCTGTAGGGGTCAGTGAACCCAGTGAGGAGTCGGATTGCATCAAGATGATTACAGCAGGTACATGCTTGCTATAGCTTTACTGTTGGCATGTGACGCTTGGTTCTGTCAGGTATGTGTTTTGTTTTAAAAAAAAAACAACTATTGTACGATTTCTAAACCTGAAACGCTCCCTTTTCTCAGGGGGGCTACAAGAGGAGGCTCTCCCACAAGTCGATGTCGTTATCAACACCACGCACAAGGTCAAGGATGTCTACAACATCCATGAAAAACTAGGAGTGTGAGTATGCTCTTAAGCAGAGAGACAAGTTGTGCTACATGGACACATTTTTGGGTCTAGAATACAGTGACTACACACTGAATCCTGAGGTCTGAATATTGGTTCCACAGAGGGAAGTTCGGCCAGGTGTTCCGACTGACCCATAAGGAGACGGGTCGCGTGTGTGCTGGAAAGTTCTACCGTGCCTTCGGGTCCAAGGACAAAGCGGCAGCAAGAGAGGAGATCAAGCTGATGAAGGGGCTGCACCATCCGAAGCTGGTGCAGTGTCTGGGAGCGTTTGACACCCGCTCAGAGATCGTCTTGATCATGGAGTAGTGAGTTTTGCGACGCGTTAATCTTTAGCTGCCTGCTCATCTGTACGCATGTGATTGCACCTTTTATGTAACTGTTACAAAACGATGGTGTTTATGTTCCAGTATTGCTGGTGGTGAGCTGTTTGAGCGAATCGTGGATGATAATTTCGAGCACACTGAGCCCAACAGCATGCAGTACATGCGGCAGATCCTGGAGGGCATCCTATATCTCCACCGCAAATGCATTGTCCACCTTGACTTGAAGCCCGAGAACATCGTGTGCATCAACGCCACTGGGACACGTATAAAGATCATCGATTTCGGCCTGGCCAGAAAACTAGGTCAGTGGTCTGTGTGTGGCATCGTCGGGGGGGCAGAATCCTCACATGAGAACTTTTAGGGTGGTGTTGTATATGATTTGAGTTCAAGGTGGCGTAGTAGTTCGCACTGTCCTCACAGCAAGAAGGTTCTGAGTTCAAGCCCAGTGGCTGATGAGGGCCTTTCTGTGTGGGGTTTGCATGTTCTCCCTTTGTCTGTGTGGGTTTCCTCCAGGGGTTCCAGTCCAAAGGCATGCAGGTTAGGCTAATTGGTGGCTCTAAACTGACCATAGGTGTGAATGTGAAGACCTGGTGACTTGTCCAGGGTGTACCCTGCCTCTCACCCATAGTCAGCTGGAATAGGCTCCAGCTTGCCTGTGACCCTGCACAGGATAAGCTGTTATGGATGGATGGTTGTTTTGAGTTCCTGTGACCAATTGGAAACAAATGTTTGTTGTGACTAAACGCTTCATTCTTTGCTCTGATTGGACGTGAGAATACGGCTGAATGCATTTTGATCTTTTCCCACAGAACCTGGAAAGCCTCTTATGGTGATGCATGGGACGCCCGAGTTTGTGGCTCCAGAGGTGATCTGTTACGAACCAGTGACTTTGGCAACTGACATGTGGAGCATTGGGGTGATCTGCTACATCCTGTATGTGCCGGGGCTTTGGTTTGTCTTTGTATTTAATGCATGTGGGTTTGTGTTAATCCCTTGATGTCTCCTGGTCAGACTGAGTGGAGAGTCACCATTTCAAGGAAACACGGATGCTGAGACTCTTGCCCTTGTCACTGCTGCAACCTGGGAGTTTGACCCGGAGTTTGATGACATTACTGATGAGGCCAAGGACTTTATCTGCAAGCTGCTGAAGAAGGAGAAAAGGTTCTCCATTTATTTATTTATTTTTTTTTTTTTTTCCTGGTTGTACATGTTTAGTTTCTTTCATTATCTCTCCCATACACAGCACGCGAATGTCCTGTGAGCAGGCTTTGGCTCATCGGTGGATGGCTTCGTCTGCTGGTCGAGTCACAAAATCCCTGAACAAAGACAAGATGCGGCGTTTCCTGGCCAAACAAAGATGGCGGGTGTGTGCATGAGCAGAATGAGTCAACTTGTGGGCTGTGTGACTTTTTTTTTGAAATATGATCTCTTATTATTTAAAATTAAATCGAATAAGCAGCTCATTTGGTGTGATGCAAGTCCGAGCTCCTTTCAAAATCAGCTTGAGTTGTGATGGAAGTTTGGTGCGCTGTTGCAGAGAACTGGGAAAGCCGTGCTGGCGCTGCAGAGGATGACTAATCTCTCTAACAGATCAGACGGCTCGGATTCCCCTACAAGTACACTGAATGGTAAAGCAAAGAAAGGCAATGCATTCAGTATTTTGTAATAAAAATTCCATACCACACTGGTGCCTTCGGGCTCCTTTCTTTTCCAGACACGGCTCTGGAGAAGGAGGCTGAAGATGCCGTGGTGGCTCTGGAGCAGCAGCTGAGGAGTGAGCCGAATTTCCCACAAACCCTTCATGACCTTACAGAGCCCTGCGGTGCTACTGTGTACATGGCCTGCATTGTACAAGGTAACAAGACGACGACTCCTTACCAGACCTGAAAGAGTTCTAGTCCTTGAGTGGTCCGTGTTTTGGGGGAGGGGGAATCAAATTTAAGTGCAGTTAAAGAACACAAAAGGCAATGTTGGAGTCAAAACAGTACTATTAATTCTGATTTGGACAGAAGGTCCCTGGAGGGAATTTATTTATTTTTTTTTTTGTGTGGATAAGTTTCCTCCATTTTTGGACAAGCTTCCAAGAGCATACCATCAACGTGATTGTCTAACCCCTTGAATTTTTCCTTTCTGCAGGTTATCCTGACCCAGAAGTGGTGTGGCTACTTAACGACAAGCCTCTGGAGGAGACAGAGCGCGTGCAGATCGAGTACAAAGAGGACGGGCTCTGTACGCTCACCCTCACCCAGGTGCAACCGAGGGATTCTGGGATATACGAGATCCGAGCCTCGAACCACCTGGGCCAGGCGCTGTGTTCAGCCAAGCTCACTGTGGCCAACTAATGGTGTGAAAATGGGGTGTGGTCGTGCAGAGATTGAGTTGACTTCTTGAACAAGGATCCAGTGCAGTCCAAAAAGAGAACATTCCAAGGTTATGATGCACTTGACCCCAGGAACACTTTCAAGCACGAATCGTGGCTGTTCTCAAGATACTACTTTATCGTCACTATTGGACATGTCTGCTTTTCATAAATCTATATAGTGTTAGTGTTTATTTAATCTAATATGGAGTTAAACATTGATATACACTGACCACTTTATTAAACGTAGCACGTGTGTCTAAAGGTTTGACATGCTTTTCTGCTCACCATGGTTGTAAAGAGTGGCAATTTGGGTTATTGTAGCCTTTGTCAAATTGAACCAGCATGGCCCTGCCCTTCTTCTGGCTGACTGGATAAATACCCAATTGAAAAGGTGGAGTGGTATTCTTGATAAAGTGGTCAGTAAGTGTGTACATGAGGCTGTAATTTTATGAACTTGTCTAAGATTTTAATAAAGAATTAAGCGACAGAACCCAAAAGGTTTGAAGGTAAGGGAGGGGACACAGTAGGGTTCGAGGTGGATGAGCAGCAAACTTGTTTCTCTTTCCACATGTCCTGATGTGACCTTTTTTTAATTCCTATGTATTTACAAGTTCAGTGACAGGAACGTGGTAAAGTTGATCAAAAAGCAGGTACACAGTTATTATGCTGTAACTACTTTCAATAAAACTCCAAACAGCAAATAAAAACAAACCAGTGTCCCATTATGGGAGATGTATTCCAATCCCTTACTAGACCTGCAGTTTAAAGAGTAAAACTCAGCCAAATTCAGAGCTTCTGCAGGAAATGGTTACTTGAGTTTTACTGCATTTAAAAAAAATGTATAAACTTAATGAAAAAGCTGAAAGAAAACAAGTTGGACATGCGGATGCCAGAATCTCATTGTGAAAACAAACTGGAAATGAGTTCGATCTGATTTTAAAATTCCTGCACAGTTGGGGGTGTCATAGCTGAGTTGGATGGGGCACCGTGCCATGGGTCTGGGGCCCTTCTCCGGTCCTTCCCTGTCTCTCTCTCCTGCTCGTTTCCTGTCTCTGTGCTGTCCTGTCCAATGAAGGTGAAAAAAGCTCCCCCCAAAAAAGTTCCTGCACAGTATTTTACAACATTGGTGCTGGTTCATGTGAACTGAACAAGAGTCAAAATGAAATGTAGATTCCCATTTATTTTATTGAGGTATTTGACATTGAGTTTACTGATAAGCCTAATCTATAATTGGCTAAGGTGACATGGTTATTTTTTTTACACACCACCTGGGAATTTTTCATAAACGATAACGTGCCTGCATCACTGAAACTGAACTAGTGCTAATTTTATTGATGTAACTCTAGTAGTATGCTAAAGGTGATTTAACAAGTATTCAACTTGTCTGGACCAAGCGTCTGGTTGTCCCGGACGGTCGGACTACCGTTACTGTCAAGCCTTGCACAGTGGTACTGTAGTGTCAATCACTAACAGTCTAAAGTCATGATTCTGACAATTGTTACGACTTAATTTATTGTGCTGTTTAAACAAACACGAACAAGTTTTATTAAACAATGCTAGTCTTCCAGGAGTCGGTGCTTACCTGCTGGCTACACCTGCTTTATCATCAGTCAGAATCCAAAACTACAGAATCAGTCATTGTATCCAATGATTAGACATAACTTGACGGGTCAGTCAGGATTAAAATGGGTTCCGTTCTCGTTTATATGCTGAAACCTGATTCAGTGTCATTGTATAGTGTTTTGATGTAAGTAAAATAAAGACTCAAACAAATAAGTGTGATATTTTCACTAACAGACCCAAAGTTGCTTTAAAAGTCAAGATCAACTGTCCAGACTCAGAAAAGACTGGCATGGTTATGAATGTTTTCGGTAAACGCCGGCTTGCAACTTGTGGGTGGAGAATCTGACTAAGCTGAATTGTAGGAAGTCTTGAGTAAGATGTCAAGCCCAATCCATTGGATCTTAATCTCTGTCCAAAGAATGAAACGTACAGAGGTGTGTGCACGTGTGTCGAACACGTCTCAGTGTTGAAATCCAGTTTCCTGTTTTTTCTCCTGTAGCCGAACTTGAAGTAAATTCCAGGCTTTTTCTACCTGTACATTTAAAAAAAAAAAGTACATCAACCCAACACTGTACAACTGTATGGACACAATCCTATGCATGATCAAAGATTTGATAATCATGGCCACTGCTTTGACATTTTTGAGAGTTTAAAAAAAAAAAAAAAATGAAATGAGACTTATTGGCTGTGATTCTGAATTCTTTTTGATGGACTGTACCTGTTTCTGAGTGACATCTGGTTCCCAGAGCGTACACAGAACAACGTTGGCCTGCTCCACCAGCTGCACGTTAGACCACTGACTCTGTAACCTCCTCGCTGCCTCTTCCTGACTCACCCTATCCCGCTGGACGATACGCCGCACGGCCTGATTACAGAGGAGAGAAAATCAATTAGACGGACGGCTCCGTATGCAATCGGAGAAATTCAAATATAAAAGATATTGCCACCTCTTCCTCTGGTATAATGGCCACCCAGACTTCATGAACCATCTCCGTCCATCCGGCCTGCAGCAGCACTGCAGCGTCCAACACACACACGCGCTTCCCTGCGTACGCAGACCGAGCGAGAGAAGAATGGCGTTCTCAACGCTAGACTGACTTCCTGATCTGATTTCTCAGAACAGCTTCATAACATCAACTGTTTGTGGCCTGTGACTCATGAGACATCAAGAGAAATCTAAAATGGTGGACGTTTTAAAGCAAAAAGTATTCCAAGAGAGAAGCTTACCGTCTTCTTTGGCTCGCTGCACTCTTTCTTTCACGAGACGTGCAATCTCAGGCCATACGATATCAGTCAGGGCTTTTAATCGTTCCTAGAAATAAAATCGATAAACACACACACCATTACATAATACAAAAGCTGCAGTTTGGATCAAAGCCATTTTATTTGCTTTACCTGGTTTCCGAACACCTTCCTCCCCAGAGCTCGTCTGTCAATAGTCTTATCCTCGTTAACGAGATCTGCCATGGAAGGCACAACTGGTTAGGAAGGGCTCATCGTGACACATCCACACACTTTAAAAGAAAGAGTCTGCTGGATGAACAAATGACCGGTTGCTGAAATCTTGTGAGATTCTGGTTCATTTTTCTGTTTAATGAACCGACACCACCTGTTTAGCTTTACAGCCCCTTTCCCTTCACTCTCACCTGTGCCAAACTCCTGCACTATCCTATGATAAGCATCCGTGCCAGGCTGGTAGGTTTCGTGGCCGAGCTGATCTGCGTCGATCCGTGCAGCTCCGAGTCCTTCCAGTCTCCGAGCGATGGAGCTTTTCCCGCTTCCGCTGCCTCCTGTCAGGCCGATCACGTACGGGAGCCGAGAGAGGGCAGGGCGTGGCTGTTCAGGCGAGACAGCAAGTCGTATCGTTAGTTCACCGAATGACCCAAACTCATCGGAGGCAAAAATACATCAAACAACTTTCTTCACGAAACTTATTTTAGAAATGTGATCAAAGGTTATCGCGCGTCACCATGGGAGGGACAAGGAGCGTCCCCAGGAGGCGTTTGCGCAGGCTCGATGAGCTGATCTTCTCCTCCTCGATGTCTGAATGATGTACGTCTTTAATCAGAGGAATTTCATACAGCACCAGCTCTCGTAGTCCCTGTACAAGAAAAGCCAAAGCAAATATAAAACTCGAGTCATCAGGAGATGGTATTCCCCCCCCATGAAACCCCTCTTCACATTTTCCTAAGTGGAATTGGTTACCATGGAAATACAGGGGGGAGGGGAAAAAAAAAAAAAAAAAAAACTAATTAACAATTATGACTTCAG
>JAOBRE010000024.1:7314051-7324369 GCA_027574745.1 Occidentarius platypogon
TGGCAGCTTTCGTTTAACGAAGCTATTGAAAAAAAAAAAAACTGTGTAATGAATCATACACCAAAAGTAGAAACACATTTTGATGATGACCTTGTTGTAGCAAAGGGCAAGGAACAGAAACTGCTGAAATATATTGGGAGAAAGGTTTCCAAATGAAAAGTGAGTCTACACCTCTCTAGTGAGTCTACATGTTCCACTTAGTCCAAAATGGATAAGAAGAGCATGATTTTTCCGACATGGTTGGTAAGAACAGAAGGGTTACACTTGGCAATGTAATGATTTAATGCACAGTGTTGAAACTGGGAGGTTTGAGTGGCTTGCACCTCAACGTATATTGATAGGAGATGGGAATTTTCCCTTGCAGTTTTGAGTTACTCTCTTAAGGTCACTGTTTGCCCTAAAATGTCTGTGGATCATGCCAGGGAATGAGGAGGAGGTTTGCCTTGTCACTGAGGACTCAGGCTCAAGAGGAGTCATTATTCACTATCAGAGGCCAGCAGTGAGTGACTCGGGGACAGGTCTGAGCCAGCTAATGAGAAGCACATGTGCTCCACAAGACACTGGCGTTCCTCCCGACTCATCAGCCTAGCCTACTCCCTCATGCTCTCTCAACCTTTCCTTCTCTTTCTTCCTTTAGGTCTCTATTACTTGCTCTTTCAATCTCAATATCTGTATCCCTAGGTCGAAACATAGGGGCCTTTGGGACCCTGCTGGATTTTTTTTTTTTCACAGACAGATAAGAACACTCATGTTTTTTAGGGATTGAAAAATTCAAAGAGCTTTAGTTTTCTTTTCTGACTGGGTGAAAAGACAAAGAGCAGCTGTGCTTTTTTTTGTCTCACCTCTCCAGAGGTTGGATACAATATCCAACCTTTCTAGTCCCGTTATTGTTAACGAACAGTTAATCCTGCAATTTCAGATTGGATCCATTCTCACTACAAATTGTCTTTTTTTGTAAATTCCCTTTCACAAATACACAAATGAATTACACAAAAGTCAGTGTTTAGTGTTTTTGTGTTTTGTGTCCTTGCAAACTTTAACAAGAGGTTAAGTTCATAAAACGTGTAAATGGAGAAATTTCATCCAGTTTTGGAGTTGGGTATTGTATTGTTGGTGCTTACATACACCAGAGTATTATTTTATTTTGTTTAAAGAACCCAGTTCAGTTAATGAAGCAGGGTTCACTGGTATCTCAATTAGTTTTTTGTATAATGCCAGGAACAAACCATGTCATGGTATCATGGGCTGTATTTTCATGATTTTTAGATTGCTGTATGTTTTTATGGCATGTCTCACAGCTGGTTAAAATGGCTACAGCCAAGTTGTTTGTTCATATTTGTTATGGAAAAAAGTCTCATATTTAGTTAGCATTTTGTTGAAACTTAACATTAATAATAAGAATTCAGAAAACCAAACTGTAAGAAATGGAACATGGTTTCTTGGGAGGTGATGATTTCCTATGGATATTATTTTGGAAAGCAAACTTGAAAAGTTGACTTGCATGCAAACAAAATAGCAATGCACTGGTGTTAACCAAATTGAGTCCCATAAGTCAAATAAAATTGGTTTCATATCTTTCCTAAGCCAGGTATCTGCAGTCAAATGCCTGAATAAACCACAGACTATTATTCTGCTTACAGATCTGCACTATAAATATATCGCCAAGTTATGACTTCTCATATAGAGGCCTTGACTGAGGTTTGACTGAGAATATTCATTAGCAACATGCAAACTCTGCCCTGGTTCAATTATATGTCAGATATTCAGTGTAGCTGCTAAGTTTGAAAAGCAGGCTGACAAGCGAGTGGATAGAATGCTGCAATGGTAAAAAAAATATACAATAATTCATCCATTCATCCATTATCCATAACTGCTTATCCTATGCAGGGTCGTGGGCAGGCTGGAACCTATCCCAGCTGACTATGGGCGAGAGGTGGGGTACACCCAGGACAAGTCACCAGGTCATTGCAGGGCTGACAATATACAATAATAATACTTTTTTTTTTTTAAATCCTACATTGGCAATCCAAATATCTTTGGGAGAACAAATATGTCTATAAGTCTGTAAATTCTGACTTTGAAGAGGGCAACATGGGTGTAAAGAATGATTTTTTGGAGATTTTGCCAGTTTGGAGCCAGAACAATTACAATTTTGTATTGTGCCATGGGTGGCATGGTGGTGCACTGGTTAGCATGCGTTGTTTTCCTCCAGGCACTCCAATTGCTTCTCACAGTTCAAAGATATGTGGATTAGGTCAACTGGCTCCATTAAATTGCCTATAGGTATGAATGTGAGTGTGAATAGTTGTTTGTCTCTGTGTTGGCCGTATGATAGATTGGTGACCTGCTCAGGGTGTACCCTGCCTCTTGCGCAATGTCAACTGGGATTGGCTCCAGCTTCCCCTGCGACCCTGATATATAAGTGCTATAGATAATGGATAGATGGATGGATTGTGGCACATCAAGCTGATGTCAAATATTAAACAGCAGTACTGCCAGAAAGACAGTGGCGGCTGATGATAAATTTTTTTTTGGGGGGGAAGGGCACAGTGAATAATATATCTTCTTCTTCTTCTTCCGGCTGCTCCCATTAGGGCTCGCCACAGCGGATCTATTCTACATATTTGATTTGGCATAGGTTTTACACCAGATGCCCTTCCTGACGCAACCCTCCCCAATCTATCCGGGCTTGGGACTGGCACTAAGTATGCACTGGCTTGTGCAACCCCAGTGGCTGGGTATTTTACCTAATCTGCATGTCTTTCTGTGGGGGAAACCAAAGCACCCAGAGGAAACCTACACAGACACAGGGAGAACATACAAACTCCGCACAGAAAGGCCCCCATCAGCCGTGAGGTTCGAACCCAGAACCACACCCTTCTTGCTGTGAGGTGACAGTGCTCACCACCGTGTTGCCCTGAAGATGTAGCTTTAATGTTAATGTTGATCTAATTACAATTTATAACTACAGCAGGAGTGTAAAAGGGATGTGATGATTGTTAGTGTATCATGGATCAAAGCATCACTAAAGGACTGCTCACTGTGTCAAGGGCTGAAAGATGCAGAAAAAGGTTTGATTGGCATGTTTTTAATTTCTCTCTTAGTTCCAACTGTTAGTTTATGAGAAAGCTTCTTAAGAGACCTTAAGAGAGCTGCTATGCCCAAAGCATCTCGTGAAAATAGACAGAAAGTTGCTGTTTGAATTGGAGCACAGCTAAGGCAGAGGAGATAAGGCTGCACATATCCTGGTCTCGATTAGAAATGGAGGGGGGAAAAACATCAGAAGTGGTCTTTCATTTCATAGTCCCAAAGCTTAACAAGAAGCACACCAACCCTCTGGGGATCTAAATGTCCACTCAACATCTGAAAGAAAATCGATTTCTTCAGTAGTTGAAAGAGTAAATGGTTCCTTTTTTAAATATCAAAAGTGGACTTAAAGGAGTCTTTTTCTCTGCTTAAACCCACTTTACATCCACATAAAATCCAACACCTGCCATCTTATTCATCAGGCAAGATTCTATTATGAGTTAAAGTGATTTATTTTAAACAGCCTGCCAAGTTACTGAAAATACATTTGTTTAGCATACAGATAAAACTGGTTACTGTAGCATGACATCACAGTGCTAACCAGCGAAGGGCTAAGCAATAATAATAGCACCCATGTTTTAGCACCTTAGTTTCAATTTAGGAGGATTTAGAAAAGCAAAGCAAAAATGAAACCCCCAAGTTTAAAACTTAAATGTTATCAGAATACTATATACAATGATAATGAGTGGACTGAACCATGACTCATCAGCTTTTCATAGATTTTTATAAAGAAAAAAAACATCATTATTAAAGATGAGCCCTATTTTAAGGCTAACTTTGAGGTTTTGGAGAGTACAGTACATTATTTATTTAACTTCCAACCAAATTTGGTGAATAGCTATACAACAGTATTCACTGGACCAGCACAGAAAAGCTCTGATTAGCAAACAGAAGCAGTAAAAGTTGAAATCAAATTATCAGTGTGGCAGCAGGGATGTGGTCGAGTGTTGGCTGTGAACGGTGAGGAGGCAGGTTGAACCATCAGGTAACATGTGATGAGGTACACCAGTGTCAAATTACTGGCTGTCTATTTACCTGTGTCTCTGTGTGTCTTTCAGACAGTCAGGAACAAGAGAGAGAGCTGTGACACCCTGTCATGTGTGTGTTTAGTGTGTTTGTGTCATGAAAAGTCACAGAAAAATGTGCCAATAAAACGAACTCACCTGTTCTGAAGCCCGCTTCCTGTTCCTCTGTTTCCCAAATTTAGAAAGTTGTTACATTGGTGCCAAAACCCAAGCCTGAGGAAGAAACACCGCCATGGGATCCGAACCAGTCCAAGAACTCCTCCAAATGCTCACCAGCAACCTCCAGTGCCAGCAGCACGCCATCGTTGTGCTGTCCGTCAAGCTGGGCCAGCCTTTCCGGGCTCTACTCGAAGCCCAGGCAGAGGATCGGCAGGTGATCCAGAGCTGGGTCCAATCTGCCGGTACTCCAGCCAGTGTTCCTGCGGACAGCTAGTGAAGATGGGGCCGCAGGATGACCCCAACTCATTCAATGAGCTGTTTGAGCATATCGCAGAGGTGAGCTCATGACCAATCTCACAGTGGGCAGCTCGCCTACTGCTGTTCCTGTCAGGGAAAGCCCACTTGCGGCTCAACAGCTCCCGGCCATCAACATGCTGGAGTACCCCCACCTGAAGTGAGCCATCTTACAGCAGGTCAGACACAGCCCAGAAGAGCAGTGCCAGAGCTTCCATATGCTGGCTTACAGCGAACTGGGTCGGCTGTGCTCGTTTGCCCAAAAGCTCTGGGATGCATGCCAATAGTAACTTCTGGCCAGTGAGAGTGACGTCAAAGCCATCATCAAGTGAGTGACATTGGAACAGTTTGTTGCTTAGCTGCCGAGTGGGATGTCAGCTTGGGTCTGGTGTTACCGAACGACATTGCTGGAGGAGGCAGTCCGACTGGCTGAAAATCATCTGATGGTGTATCTGGAAGCAGGCTCTGTTACAACTCCCTCTCTCTCTCTCAATCACTTTCGCTTTCTCCTTCCTACTTTCTCTCACCTCACTCCTCCCCTATCCCAGCCCTGTGGAAATGGGGGCCAACTCCCTCAAAACCTGCTCCCCGTACCCGGGTCTATCCTCATGTTTCCAATTTCCCTTCTCCTTCTGTGTCTGTGCCGCCATTAACCCCCTCTGTCTCTCCACAGGTGAACTCATCCATGCCCACCAGAACTGCGAGCAAGCCTGGATAGATCTGTAGACGTGGAGGGAAGGCAGGGAAGCAGCACTTCCGCAAGGAGGTGGGGCTACTGATTCACATTCCTAATGCACCTCAGGCTTCCCCTGATCGAGTAGGGGCATAAAAGATAGCTGTGAGTATTCAAGGGCTTTGATGGATTCATGTTGTAATCAGACCTCCATACATGAAAGCCTGACTCAATGTGGGGCACTGGGAAATGCACATTAAGTGTGTGCACAGTGATACACACAAATATCCACTGATGCCTGTCACTGTCCACTTCCGGGGAGAAAAACAGCATGGAGACCGCAGTTAGTCTGACTCTCACTCACCCACTGATCCTGGGAACCAATTGGCCAGGGTTTAAAACATTAATGAAATAAATAGTAGTGGATGAGTCCTGCAGTAGCACGTCATGGGGGGATTCCGCCGCAATGTTGGCTGGGGAGGCAATCTTGGGCATGCCTGCATCAGCTCCGTGTCAGCTCTGCATCATGATGACACAGAGAGTGGGGAGAACCCTCCTCCCTCTCTGGGGAATCCCTTAGGGGACTTCCCATTGAAGCAGGTGCGTGACGAGTCCCTGAGACACACCTTTGACCAAGTGAAAGTAATTGATGGTCAAATCTTCCAGCCTCACGTTGCGCTTTCCTACCCGCGTTTTTGTATTATCAAGGATAGGCTGTATCAAGTGATGCATGACACTCAAACTAAAGAAAAGATAGCACAGTTGTTGGTCCCAAATAGCCGTAAGGAACTTTTATTCCATGCAGCTCATCACAATCCTATGGCTGGGCATTTGGAGCAGGATAAAATGCTAAATTGCCTCATGGCCCGTTTCTATTGGCCAGGGATTCACGTTGATGTCCGCAAGTGGTATGCAGCTTGTCGCAAATTCCAGCTGGTGAATCCAGCGGCTACACCAAAAGCGCCATTGCACCCACTGCCACTGATCAAGATCCCCTTTGAAAGAATTGGCACGTATCTCATCAGGCCATTAGATTGTTCTGCACGCAGATATCACTTTGTATTAATCCTTGTGGATTATGCAATGCGATACCCGGAAGCAGCGCCTCTCTGCAATATCTCAGCACGCGGTGTTGCAGAGGCACTCTTCTGCATTATCTCCTGAGTCAGAATTCCGAAAGAAATCCTGGCTGGTCAAGGTACTACATTTATGTCACGCACACTGTGTGAATTATACAAATTATTGGTGATTAAATTGATTCGTACTAGTGTTTATCATCTGCAAACAGATGGGCTGGTCGAACGATTTAACCAAACATTTAAGATCATGATTCATAAGTTTGTTCATGAGGATACTAAAAATTGATACAGGTGGCTCGACCCTGTGTTGTTTGCAGTGCACGAGGTCCCACAAGCCTCCACCGGGTTTTCCCCGTTTTAATTGCTGTATGGGCATAAGCTCCATGATGCCTTAGACATCATTAAAGAAAATTGGGAGGAGGGGCCTTCTCAAAGTAAAAATGAATTTCATTATGTTCTTGACCTGAGAGCAAAACTCCACACACTGAGTCACATAACCCAGGAGAATTTGCTACAGGCCTAAAAAAAAAACGTCAAGCTCATATGTACAACAGAGGGGCATGGCTAAAGGAATTTGCACTGAGAGATAAATTCCTCATTTTATTGCCCACCTCAAACTCAAAATTGCTCGCCAAATGGTAAGGGCCCTTTGAGGTCACACGGTGAATTGGGGAGGTTGACTATAAGGTCAAATGGCCAGATAGGGCAACACATGTCAAATTTACTACCTCAATCTCATGAAAGCGTGGAGAGAGGAAGTTCCTGTGGCTCTGGCAAGGGTAGTTCCAGAGAGGGCAGAGCTGGGACCAGAGGTAAGTCCTAAAAGCGCGGCTCAATTCACCCTGGTCCCATGTGGAGACCACCTCTCACCATCCCAGAGAGCACAGGTAGTTAGGTTGCAGGAGGAATTATCCAATGTGTTCTCACTCCTCCCTGGTCACACTAACCTCACAGAACACCACACTGAGACTCCCCCAGGGGCGGTGGTGCACAGCCACCCATATTGGCTGCTCGAACACAAGAAAAATGTGGATCAGGATGAACTTCAGGCTATGCTTACGTAACGGGAGTAATTGAGGAGTCACACAGTGACTGGAGCAGCCCGGTAGTCTTGGTTCCCAAGACCGACGGGTCAGTCCGGTTCTGTGTGGACTATAGACAAGCCAATGCGGTGTTTAAATTTGATGCATATCTGATGCCCCACATTGATGAACTGCTTGATTGGTAAAGTCTGTGTCACACTGTCTCGTATCTTGCCACGTAAGTGGCGTATGAGTCAAATGCTAAAAAATGAGGCATATTTTGTCCAAAATTTAAGTCCTGTGACGTACACACCATATGTGTGATGTTTCTGTGGCATTCCTGTGGCATATCTGGGATTTGTATGGGGTTCAGGGGATGTAAAGTTATGGCTTACTGAGGCGTATGCGTGGCGCATGATGCGTTGCCATGGCATAACTGTTTAGTTGCTTTCGTTGGTGTGGCATTTCATTTTTATGTGTGACGTTGTTGCTGTGTACCTGTGGCATATTGGCAATGCCTTGTACACTGTTAAAAAAAAAAAAAAGACATGTCTAGGGTATTTACATGAAACACCGGGGTATTTAATACTTCATTGTCTTCTAGAAAGACATGGGTGTATATGGAGGATGCAAGAAAACATGCATGTCTATTATAAAGACACCAGCGTCTATCAGTAGACACAATACATGTATTCTAAGTGTTACAATTAGGGGTATTTAAATAAGACACGTCTAAGCCCTTTTTTATTTACAGTGCACCCGCCACTCACCAAACATGAGTTGTGAAATCTAATGGCGTGTAAAGATCGCCCTAGACTCGCCTTTCTCGGTGAGTGTGTTCAAAATGATGGGTTCCTACCTAGTATTCATGTAAATCCCAGAAATATTCGACAAAAACTCTTTTCTTGTCGCAGGACTCTCAGGTGCACTCCGGACTGTGCGTGTGCCTTATTAAGACTGGCTATATGATGAATTAACAGCTTCACTGGACTCAAAGCTCGGAGAGCAGCCTGTCCTTGTAAGGTTCACTCATTTGCTGTACAAAATGTAAATAAAACATGTCTAAGCCTTTTTTTTTTTTTTTACAGTGCATGCCACAGTTGTTGCAGGTCAACTCAAGAGTTCGCATGGCGTAATAGGTGTTTGAGCAACGTTCCCGCTGCATACCTTTTGTTTTTATGGTGTACATGTGACGTATGTGTGATGTATCAAAGCTGCTACGTATGTGTTACAGATTTTTAAGTGCAGACTTAAAATTACACCGCACCCTGGTGTACAAGGAGATCGTGTTAAACATCCTAGAGTATTAGCTATGGAAGCTGGTGATGCTGTGACATTCCTTTCTTACTGCCATGTATCCTGATACACCGTACATATGCAAGGCTGAAACGCCATGTGTGACACAGGCATGTGTGACACAGGCTTTTACTTGACATTGGATTTGACAAAGAGATATTGGTAGATCCCCTTGACGCCATTATCCCACAAGAAAACTGCCGTTTCCACTCTGTTTGGCTTACACCAATTCGTCACCATTCCTTTTGGGTTGTTTGGGGCTCCAGTGACGTTTCAGTGTCTCATGGATTGAATTCTCCATCCCCACAACGTGTATGTGGCAGCATACTTGAATGATATAATAATTTAGAATAATGCTTGGGAGCGGCTTCTATAACATCTGAGAGCGGTTCTTAGGTCGCTGAGGGATGCTGGGCTCACAGCAAACCCGAAAAAAAGTGTGCAATTGGATGGGTGGAAGTACTGTATCTGGGCTTCCACTTGTGTCATGGGCAGGTGCATCCCCAAATTGATAAGACCGCAGTGATTGCGGCCTGCCCGCAACCTAAGACCAAAAAGGGGGTGAGGCAGTTCCTGGGGCTGGCTGGTTATTATAGGCAGTTCATGCTTAACTTTTCAGACATCATCAACCTGCTGACTGATCTCACTAAAAAGGGGGTGCCAGATCCGGTCCAGTGGACAGAGCTGTATGAACGGGCTTTTGCTCAGGTAAAGGCGGTGTTCTCTCCCTTTTGTTTTACAGACCGATGCATTGGACAGAGGGCTGGGGGATGTTTTGTCCCAGTTGCTGGAAGGGGAGGAGTGTCCAGTGCTGTAAATCAGCCACAAGCTCTCCATGCGAGAGTCAAAATACAGCACCATAGAAAAGGAGTATCTGACTATCAAGTGGACAGTCCTCACTCTCCACTGCTATCTGCTAAGACTCCCATTCACCCTCTGTTCTGATCATGCCCCATTCCAGTGGCTCCACCGCATAAAGGATGCCAACGTGCAGATCACTCGTTGGCATCTAGCCCTTCAACCCTTTAAATTCAAGGTGGCCCACAGGCCAGGGGCGCAGATGGTGGTGGCAGATTACTTCTCCTGCCGGGGCGGGAGTCAGCTGGACAACTTCCTAGCCTGAGTCGGGCCGTGGAGGTATGTGGCAGGGGCGGGGTCAAGCATCAACTGTGAGCGGCAAGGAGGCAGGTTGAACCAGCAGGTAACATGTAATGAGCTGCACCTGTGTCAGATTGCTGGCTGTCTATTAACCTGTGTCTCTGTGTGTCTTTCAGACAGTCAGGAACAAGAGAGAGAGCTGTGATACCCCAGGCGTGTGTATTTATTTGGTGAAAGAGTCACTGAAAAGTGTGCACAAATAAAGGAACGCGCCTATTCTGAAGCCTGCTTCCCATTCCTTTTTTTTTTTTTCCCAAAATCAGAGATCTGTCACATCTGGTAATTACGGTGGTGCTTGAAAGTTTGTGAACCCTTTAGAATTTCCGATATTTCTGCATAAATATGACCTAAAGCATCATCAGCTTTTCACACAAGTCCTAAAAGTATCTTCTCCATTGTGAGCCTGGTATTAGTAGTAAACTTATGTGTTGACATATGGATATACATATATAATTAATTATATGATATAGTCATAGAGAATTGATATTTGAATAGTTGAAGTAATAAGTAATATACAATGTGTGT
>JAOBRE010000024.1:9728537-9738933 GCA_027574745.1 Occidentarius platypogon
AGAAAAACCATGAGGAGCAAGAGAGGCACAGAAATGGCTAGAGAAGCAAACGAGACGTTCTGGCAAAAACAGAGTCTAAGAATGGCCTTTAAATAAGCAGCAGTGAAAACCAGGAAGTAAGTTCAGGGGAGAAGGAATTCTTGTCCCGGATAAGGATCGGCGCTGGCATGAGAGATCCGTAATCTCCGGAGTGGATGTCTGGGGTGGAGCATGACAATTTTATTTAAAAAAAAAATACAAATTACTGACACTAAAGATTTCTTTGTTTAAAATATCTGGTATTCAAATGTATATGAACAACATCTTACAAATTGCCATGTTTAAAATATTTACAAACCTTATATTTATGAAATAGTTAGATAATTTAGATAATGTGATAATGTATGCAAATATATAGCCCAAGCATTTCAGCAAACATGTACAGACATGGTTCCTTATTTTGCAGTTTCACCAAAATAATTTCACATATGCAAATACAAAACCATCTGAATGGCCCAGTTCATATGAAAAGTTAAGAAGTTATGGTTATGGTTAGAGATGATTTTGGCATCCAAACCTTTTCATATGACTTTATTTCAACCACACTGCCTGCATCTCCATTAATAAATTTCAACACTATTTAACCCCTTGTTCTCAGATTGGACTAAAAATGGAAACAAAGTTTCAAAAAAAAAATTAAATTTAACAGAGTAAAAAGAAATTACATAAATTACATAACACTATTAGTTTTTGAGCTCATTCTGACAATGCAGGTATTTACCTCATAAACATATTTTGATTTTGTGAATGTTTTGGTACTCATACAGTTTTTACAACGTCCAGATTTTAAATCAAAACGTACCAAATATCTTACCTGGAAAACAGTAATTTAATTATCATGTATGAGTGACTGTAATTGTTTTAGTGGCCTTCAGGTGGCACCATTGTGCTTAGAGACAGACTACATATGGCTGTGAACACAAGCCTGATGTCTGACGACACATCTGTAGAGCACACCATGTGATTCTTCTTGGTGTGTACGTTGTTTTTGGAAATTATAGTGCATTGCTCAAGTAGAACTAGCGTGAAGCATGCATAAATAAGACAAGGTTGTTGCAAATGCTATCTTTTGCTTACAAAACGTGCACCAGAATCTCCCTTAGCAAATCCGTGGAACAGCTTTCAACATGCACTCATTCACACACACACGCACACCATGGGGTATTTCACAGAGTAAGGTAAATGGATAAGCCAGGTTTATTTCATCAAGCTTGGCTAATTTCTATCAGATAAAACCCTCATAAATCCGACTGAGAAGATCCCAAGAGTATACAGTATAAAGCTTCATCAGGAATACTGATAAAACTGTAATATTTAATAGTTTTTATTTGTTAATGTAATTGGAGTTTATGCAATACTTGAATTTTATGTGTTCTCCTTATTTAGCTAAATATTTGCCCCCTCTATTATTGGTTTTTAGGATTCAAGATTGATTGTGTTTCTCATTTATCTTTCTAAAATTTTCTTACACAAAGTTTCCTTTATTGAATCTTAGTTTTGTGTACAGATAATCTTGAAACATAACAAGGGCACTTTGTTTCTAAACACACTGTTATCTTCTAATTTCACCATGATTGCTGCATGCCAGTTATTAGAACATGATATTAATTGTTGCTGACGTGATTAAGAACTGCACTGTAAATTTTGCTAACAATGTTAAGCATTTATCAGAGCCAGACAGAAAAACAGTTAAATGTAAGGGTACATTTAGCACACCCTGTGATTACGTGTGCTTAAGGGTTATATATAGTGCATTCCTATTCCACAAGTCCTTTTCTTCTCAAACTGTGACACAGTTGGTTTTCTTTTATTTGTTGAACTACAAAGTCAGTGAAAATAGTTTCTTGGAATAAGCATAATGTTTTTTTTTTTTTTTAAATGAAGTATATATTTCCCCCCATAACCTTCTATTCTGGTTCAGTTTCTGTGGTAATACCTTTTTTTTTTAGCAAGACTACTTCAAAAAAAAAAGTAATATAAATGCCAAAAAAATGACACACAGGTGACACAGACTACAGAACAGTGCATTGTAACACAAATAGAATAAGACAACCTGTACTTAATTTGCAACTGCAAAAATCTATTATTTGTTACTATCATGCATGAAATATGGCTGTATTTGTAGGTTAAGATGTTTATTAGAACACTGGCAAACAATCCAAAAACATGAGACAGGGTCAATGTATTAAAAATAACAGATAGAGGGTCAGGTGATTAGCAAACAGACTAAATCAGGCAATACCAGATTTCTGTCACATCTGCACCTGCGCTGAGCTCGCAGGGGCCTCCAAACATGTCTGCCACAGACTACAACAACCATCATGCATCTCAGTGTTCTAAGTTTCCTAATTACTAATCAAAAATACCTGTTTACAATCACAGCCTCATCACTACACAGTTTAAAAGGACTCTCCATACAAACATTCAGTGCAAAGTAAATTCTTGGTGTTCTTATACATGATCTTACCTAGCTTTCTGATTATTATGCTGGTTTGACATAGTTTGTGTTTTGGGACTTTGCCTATTAGTCTTGCCTTTGATATCCTGTTTGTGCCTCGCCTGACCTTTGCCTGTTTCACAACTTTGCTTTTGATTACCGATTTGGATTTGTCTGCCAGCTTTGCTGCAATAAGCTCTCTACTACGTTTGCATCCATCTGTCGCCTGCCTATCTGACAGATTACTTCACTACATCATGGATGCAGCGAAAGAGAGCCAGCAAGGTTGTCTTTTGGGGTTTTTTTGCACAGGAGTGTTGCTTAGGAGATCAACAGCAGCATCTGATATACACATTTCACAACCCATTGATGTTGTATCGCAGGTACTCCTAGCGTGCTCGATTATGAACTCCAGCATGGTCATTCCTTGTCCTGCACTCTAGTGGGCCACTGCGGTGTGGAAGAAGGGTGGCAAGCCGACAGCCTCCTACATGCACTTCATTGAACTGTTGTGCTGAGTCTTTGACAACAGCCTCGAAAGAGTGGAGATTGGCAAACAGCTGCTCACTGTCAAGCAAGGGAGGAGAAGAGTTACAGAATATGTGCTAGAGTTTTGCATGCTCACAGAAGGAAGTGGATGGAACAAGCTGGCTCTCAAAGTGGCATTTTGTCAAGGCCTTGACCTGAAGCTTCTCCCTGAATGAGCCTGCCAAAACAAACAGGCCTCCTTAGACATTCTTATTGACATGTCCAGGTGACTCAATAACCTACTTTGAAACCAACCATCTCTACTAAGCCCTGTGTTTGACCCACCACATGAAGAGGTACCCAAGTCCATGGAGATCCCCTCACTAGAGTGGCTCACACATCGTGCCAGCAGAGGCGCAAGGAGAGTCATTGCTGTGGGGAAGCTAAATGCCATGCATCACAATGCCCTGCTAGTATGGAAGGCCAAATGGGTCACACTGTGGATGAGAGGGTCCCAAACACTGCCAGCCCTCTCCCGGTGAATCTGTTTAAATCTCCCTTCTTCAAATCATTCAAGCTTGACATACAGAAAAGGCTCTCAGAAGCATTGCATGTCCTCTCTGCCCTGACAGATCCTGCAGCCACTGGAAACTTCATGGACACCTGTGCAGAGACTCCAAGGGTCCATGCAAGTACTCCAACAACCCCTAAGCATCAGCTCCATCTTGCCTTGGGTGAGCTTCAGGTGATGGCTCTCCATCCAGCTCTGGATGTCACACAGGCAAGCAGAGATACAAGCAGAGACCTGTGTGTCAGAAGGAGGAAAAGAGAGAAACAACTGAGTGTCATCAGCATAGCAGTGATAGGATAGACCATGAGCAGAAATAATTGGGCTGAGAGAGTGAATGTAGAGGAAGAAGTGGACCAAGGACCGAACCTTGAGGGACACCAGTGGTAAGTGGGCATGGTGCAGATACTGTACCAAACCAAGTAACCTGGAAGGAGCAACCGGAGAGGTAGGACTTGAACCAGTCCAGTGCTGTCCTGCAGATCCCCAGAGCTGATAGGGATGACAGGAGGATAGGGTTCCAGAAGAGAAGAGAGCAGAGAAGATGCAGCAGGTTCAGTGGGAAGATTGGAGAAGGATTCAAAGGGGTGAGGGAAGCAAAGGGGTGACAGAGGAAGCAAGAGAAGAGGGAGAGAGGGAGTGGAGGTTACAATGGCTTGTAATAGTGGAGGTAGGAGGGGGAGGAGAGGAAGGGAAATGAAATAATGTGGTGGTCAAAATAGTTTCAAATGCAGCAGAAAGCTTTAGGAGAATTAGCACAGAGGAGAGGGAAGCAGAATGTGCTGCATGAAGTGCCTCACTTACGGAGAGATGTGCAGTCTCAGTTAAGTGTCCAGCTCAGAAGCCAGACTGGTTGAGGATCCAGGAGGTTGTTCTGAGAGAGAAAAGAGGAGAGTTGGTTAGCAACAGCACATTCAAGCATTTGATAGGAAGGGGAGGAGAGAAACCAGGTGGTAGTTCTGGATGACAGAGGGGTTTAGGGTGTTTTTTTTTTTCAGCAGAGGGGTGATGTGAAGCTGGAGGAAAAGTATCCGGAGGACAAGGAGGAGTTAACAAGGGAGGTGATAAATGGGAGGATGTCAGGAATGATAGTCTGGAGGAGAGATGAGGGGATAGGTTCAAGAACACAGGTGGTAGAATGGTGAGAAAGCAGGAGCTGGGAGACATCAGGTGTGGAAAGGGGGGAAAAGCAGAGAGCAAGGGGAAGAGACAGGGAGGGGATGGCAGGCCGAGGCAGGGGTGGTATAGGAGTTATAAATGGTCATGAGCTTTTCTTCAAAGAAGACTGCAAAGTCCTCTGCAGTGATGGAGGACTGAGGTGCAGCTGGTGGAGAGCTGAGGAGAGAAGAGAGAACAGTTGACAAGGGTTAGAGATGGAGTTATAAATTTTGGAATGGTAGAATTTGATTTTAGCTAATGTGACTGAAGCCATGAACTCAGCCAGGAGGGACTGGTAGTGAGACAGGTCGGCTGGAGCTCTGGATATTCTCTACTGCTCGCAAGCTGCTTCTACTGGAGCAAAGTGTTTCAGATATCCAGGAATTAGGAGGGAAAGATCTTGCTGGCATGGAAACAAGATGAGATAATGTGTTAAGTGATGTGGAAAGACAAGAGAGCAGAGAAGATACAGCAGGTTCAGTGGGAAGATTGGAGAAGGATTCAAAGGGATGAGGGAAGCAGTGATAGAGGAAGCAAGAGAGGAGGGAGTGGAAGTTACAACAGCTTAGTGGAGGTAGGAGGGGAGGAGAGGAAGAGGAAGGGAAAATGAAATAAAGTGGTGGTCAGACAGATAGAGAGGGGCAACTGTGGGATCTGAGGTGGAGCAATTTCTGAAGATGACCAGGTCTAGAAGGTTGCCAGCTTTATGGGTTAGAGGTGAGTGCAGCAGGGAGAGAACAAAGGAGTAGATTATTGCAAGGAAGGCAGCAGAGTGGGAGGCTTCTAGGTGAAGGTTGAAGTATTTCAGGAGCATCAGTAGGGTGCCATATTTTGGGAAGGAGCTGAATAAATGTCCAGTTCATCAAAGAAACATCCTGCAGAACAATAAACATCATCATCAACAACAAACAGGTTAACAGGAGAGAATTCATCACCAAAACCAAGAGCCAGCCTATCATTCTGGGGTTCCCCTAGTTGCAGAAACAATCCTCTAATCTCCTGGCAGGATAGAGAGATTCTACAGTGGCTCTCCTCCTGCATACTGCATTGTCTCCACTTCCCAAAGCTCACAGTTGCTTTCACCACCATGAAAAACAACTGTCACCATAATGGCCCACATACCTGAATGCTACCAAGCTCACAGGGAAGCTCAATGCTTCAGTGAGATGCCCAAGTTACACCTCATGGCATTCTTTTCCAAGAAACTCATCCCCACAGAATGCATCCACAACATAGGCAACTGGGAACCATTGCCAGTAAAGAAGACACTGAAGGAGTGATGACACTGGCTGGAGGGAACAACCTACCTGTTCACCATTTACACTAACCATAAACATTTGGAATATCTTTATCTCAAGACAGCCAAAAGATTGAACCCCTGTCAAGCTCACTGGGCCCTGTTCTTCACTCTCTTTCAGTTCACCATAACCTACAAATCAGGTTCCAAGAACATCAAAGCTGATTTTCTGTCATGCCTCTGTCCCTGCTCAGCTCCAGCCCAGAAGGCAGAATCCATTATCCCACCCATCTGCTTTATCAACCCCCTTACCTGGTACATAGACAACTCACTTACCAAGACCCTGCCTTACCACACTCCAGGCATTTGTCCCATCAGTTTTACTTATGTCCCTCCATGCCTTAAAGCCAGCTGATCACTTGGGTACACACTACTCCTGCCACTGGGCACCCAGACAGCCAACATACTTATCAGCTGCTGAAAACTAAGTACTGGTGGCTGAACATGCTTACTGACATCAATCAATTCATCTTCTCATGCTCTGTGTGTGCACAGGCTAAAGTATCATGGGCACTTCTAGTTGGCAAACTCATGCCATTACCCACACCCCAATGTCCCTGTTCTCACATCGCTATTGATTTCATCATTGATCTTCCCAAGTCCCAGGACAACACCATGATCATGGTGATCATTGACCGCTTCTTGAAAGCATTAAGGCTCATCCCTCTGCCCAGCCTCCCCACAGCACTGCAAACAGCTGAATGCATCTTCACACATGTTTTGATACTTCAGTATCCCCAAGGACACAGTTGGCAATTGGGGCTGCCAATTCACGTCATGTGCCATGTTTATGGACAAACTGGGGGTTTCCATAAGATTAACATTTGGCTACTACCCACAGTCCAATGGCCAGGTGGAAAAGGCCAACCAGGAGACTGGGTGCATCCTTTGGGTGTACTGCACCAAGAATCAGAGGGACTGGACACAGTTCCTGCCATGGGCCAAGTATGCACAAAACTCATTAGGTTACTTTGCTACTCAACTGACACCCTTCCAGTGCGTACTCAGCTACCAACCTCTCCCCTACCCTTGGGACAATTCTCCCACTGACATGCCCAGAGTTGATGCATGGTTTAAGCACAATGAAGAGGTATAGGAGAGTCTTCACCAGAGCCTAGAGCAAGTGGTACAACCATTTAAGCACTTTGCTGACTTCCATAGAGGAGAAAAACCTGTATACAACCCAGGTGACAGAGTGTGGTTGTTCACCAAGGACATCAGAAACCCAAAAGTAAGCAGGAAAATCAGCATTGACATAACTCCCTTCAAATTACTACAAAAGATTAATGAAGTTTCATATTAGCTGAACCTACACAGACACAGCAGACTCTCATCTACATTCCATGATTCTATTAGTTCCCTCCATGACACCTCCTACTCCTGTTGACATTGAAGGCCAACCTGCCTACACCATCAGAAAATCCTAGACTTCCGTAGGAGAGATGGAAGGCTGGAGTATTTGTTGGAGTGGGAGGGTTATGGTTCTGAGGAGCAGAGCTGGGTCCCAGCACAGGACATCCTGGAACCCTGCTCCATTGGGAATTTCATGTCAAGCACCTTGACAAACCAGCCTTTTGCCCTCGTTCCCACCCTAGGACAAGCATCACTCCCAGAGTGAGCTCCTCGGGTTGGGTTCTGTCATGTTTGCACCTGCTCAGAGCTTGCAGCATCATCCAAACATGGCCACTGCAGACTACAACAACCATCATGCATCTCACCCTTCCCAGTGTCCTGATTATTAATCACAAACACCTGTTCACAATCACAGCCTCATCACTACACAGTTTAAAAGGACTCTGTGTACAAACATTCAGTGTGAAGTAAATGCTTAATGTTCTCATACCTGACCTTATCAAGCCTTCTGATTATTGTGCTGATATTCTGGTTTTGACTTAGATTGTGTTTTTGGACTTAGCTTTTGATATCCTCTTTGTGCCTCGCCTGACCTTTTCCTGTTTCAAGTCTGCCTTTGATTACATTACATTACAGGCATTTAGCAGATGTTCTTATCCAGAGTGAAATACAATATACCCAGAGAGGTCTGGGGAGCAGTTGGGGGTTAGGTGCCTTGCTCAGGGGCATTTCAACTATTCCTGCTGGTCCAGGGAATCAAACCAATGACCTTTTCATCCCAAAGCTGCTTCTCTAACCATAGGCTTACCTATTATTACTGATTTGGATTTGTCTGCCAGCTTTGCTGCAATAAATGTTTTACTACATTTACATCCATCTGTTGTCTGCCTATTTGACAATTTCAAATATAAAAAAAAAAAACCCTCAAGATTAATTACCAGAGAGGCTTGGTATGTCAGATAGGAATTCAATTCTATTCTATTTGCATCACACTTTTAACAATGGACACAAATTGTCACAAAGCAGCTTTACAGAAATATATAAATTCTGGATATAAATTTTACATATATTAATTTATACATTTGTCCCTAATGAGCAAGCCAGAGACCATGGTCACAAGGAAAAACTCACTGAGCTGACATGAAGAAGAAATGTTGAGAGGAACAAGACTCAAAAGTGAACCCATCCTCATCTGGGTGACTCTAGATATTGCAATTATAAGTAACTTGCTTTTATAACTGTATGCTATATGATCAAAAAGTGTGGTTATATAACCAAGAAATTCATAATGGTTTTGATATGAAGTCTATTTTGTTGAAGTTATCAACTGTTCATTGATGGAGATTTGAGTGCAAAATTGTTTGTGGCAGTTGCAGTCCTAAAGATATCATGGCCTAAACCAACCTAACAAAACTGGTTATATAAACTGCAGTCCAAAGCTATTTTCATGGTTTCTAAGTACATCTTTAGCCTGTCCATATGGACAATCCTCAATAGGAGTGAAGTGATGAGAATGCCAACCAAAAGTAGGGAATCAGGATGGATACGGTAGGTCCAGAGAGCAGAAGCAATCAGGATCACTGGTATCTCAGGAGTAGCATGTGTAGCTTGACAGAGAAAAAGAGAGACAGATTGTTAGGCAAGCTAAGTGTCACATAATGTTTAAGAACAGTGTATATTGTGTGCTGAGTGCAAGCAGGGAGTCTGGCAATAGCTATGACAGCATAACTAAAAGGGAGAGACAGAAAGCAACATAGACATGAGGGTGCCCTGGGACATCAACCACCCAGCCTCCCTACAAACCAGAGTGAACACATGAGTCAGTAGGTGACAATATCCAAACACCCCAGTTTACCAAAACAATCTCTGCCTGCGAACTCTCCAGAACTGTGCCTAATAAAAAAAAAAAGGCTTGATAAACAAATATGCTTTCAGCCTATACTTCAGCAATGAGACTGTGTCCAAATCCCAAACACTAGTTGGAAGGCTGTTCCATAACTGTTTTTTTTTTTTTTTTTTTTTTTTACTGCTGCACATGATGAAACAGAAAGGCCATCCAGAGTTAATATGTAATCAGAAAGCTTACTTTTAGCCACATGTGGTCCAAGTACAAGAATGTCTGTCTTGTCAGAATTAAGTAGCAGGAAGTTAATAAACATCCAGTATCTGTCATTTACACATTCTTCAATTTTATGTAGCTAGTGTCTCTCATCTGGCTTTGCTGAAACATACAACTGTTTGTCATCAGCATAAGAGTGGAACCTTATACCATGTTTACAAATAATTTTGCCCAGAGGTTGCAAATATAAAGAAAAGTGCATTGGGCCTTAAACCTTGGGGAACACCAAGCTTTACCTCAGTGTGTGTAAAGAAGTCATCATTTACATCAACAAACTGAAAACAATCAGTAAAAAATGAACAAGCCCAAAAATAAACTCCTTTATACTGACAGATGCTATCCATACAAGACATGTTCAAGTGTTAATTTGTTCATATTTGTACCTGCATACTGTGTACAGATTTTATTTTAAAAGAAAAATGATGTCCATGTGCGTTGGCATCTTACTCTCTCCAAGGTTCAAATATCGCACTCTGAATACAAATTATGCAAGAGAATCCAAGATTGGGACATTACACCCTACATGATTTACCAAGGCTAGTGGATGTAGCAGATGCATCATTTCTAAATTGTTGTAAACAACCCTAAAGAAGCCCCAAGTGTCAAGTGTTTGGGTGTAAAAATAAGCCCAATCATTGAAGCGTGTGCGCACACACATGCACACGCACGCACGCACGCACGCACAAGTAAACAGTGAGCAGACATACCCAGACTTTTGCTGCATTTTGCTGCCTATAGAGGACTTTCGCATGACGTCATCACAACTGCGGATTTGTTTACATGGTCACATTGCTGGGCAAGCAATATGTGTTAAGCCCAATTCAGTACATCTAAAGATAAAATTGTAGAAGTTATATTGTAACACTTTCCCTGATGTGGGTGGAGTACAGAAGTACGGCAGGCGGGAGATAATATTTACACGCAAGTTTATGTAAGCTTTTCAGCTTCGCTTAGATC
>JAOBRE010000024.1:11684573-11696495 GCA_027574745.1 Occidentarius platypogon
AGTCAGCTGGGATAGGCTCCAGCTTGCCTGCGACCCTGTCGAACAGGATAAAGCGGCTACAGATAATGAGATGAGATCCTTCAAACAAATGAGAACTACTGAAATGGACCTGAAGAGAGAAAGTGAGATAAACAGGACTTGCTACTGTAAGTGAATGCTTGCTCTGGTGGAGTTCAGAGAATTAAGAGGAAGAAGGGCACGGAAAGAAACGGTGGCTTCAAATTATTTGAAGAACGTCTGAGGTTATTTATATACGGTATTCGGCGGAAGAAGAAAAAGCAAAGGTGTAGGCATCGCTCCTGTTTGAGCAAGGGTCTTCAGTCTGATCTGAAAAGGGCCGGTCTGGCTGCAGGGTTTCGGTTGAACCGAATACCTTATCCTGCTTGTTTAAACGGTTGGTCTTGGTCTTCAAACGAATATTAGTTGCGTTACATTACAGGCATTTAGCAGACTCTGTTATCCAGAGCGACATACTGTACAGCATACCCGGAGCAGCCTGGAGAGGAGCAGTTGAGGGTTAGGTGCTTTGCTCAAGGGCACTTCAGCCATTCTTGCTGGTCCAGGAAATCGAACCAGCAACCTTTTCGTCCCAAAGCTGCTTCTTTAGTTGTGATTCCTATTTGTCTGAAATGAAAGCCTGCAATTTTCCAAATAACACTGGTAACCCATTTGAGAGATGATGGTTTTTAGAAAAGGACTTGTAAATATCGACTTTAATTCAGTACTTTTATATGAAGAGTCAGTTCATCATTATTATGTTTCGATTTGCAGTGTACAACGAAGTGATCTGTTTTTGCTATTATGGAAAGTAATAAAATGGAGAGAGAGAGAGACATAACAGTTGGACTGAGTCTTAGAAGAGTTAGCAAGCCTGTGGCAAAACCTTCATAGGAAGGAGGTAGAAATAAGATGAATGATTGTGGTAAACTTTGAAAAGTAGGCATAGTTCCCAGTGAGGAAAAAAAAAAAAACCCTAAAATACCCCTTTTCATTTTGCTTTTGAACTGTGCTACTAATAACTACAGCGTATATACTGTGTACACACACAGGCTCACTCCACTCAGTGCTGTCTCTGCTTTCCTCAAGCCATTTTTCTTTTTCCTTTGGGATTTTTTTTTTTTCTGGCGTAAAATTCTAAATGGAGTATACTCTGATATACTCTATAAATCAAACACCTTTGAATGTTTTCTGCATTGAGTTTATATGATGCTTTATATTCACCATGGGGAGGTCCCGGATATTTCAGCTATTAATCAGGCGCTGTTTTATTTATTTAAATAGATGCAGTATTGATGTTATTCAATGACTGTGCCTGCGAGTGATTTGAAATGTACAGTGTCAACTTTGTCGTTCAACACCTCTAACGCAGCTTTAGATTGCATGTCCTGGGTTGTATTAATGTGTTCTTTCCCTCAGGCAGTTGGCTGAGCTGTGGATTTTATGCTTCCCCTGTGGAAGTTAATGCACTGAGGTCATCATTCAGGATTGTTCTTAGAAATTAGCTCACACAGTGCAGTAAAGCACCTGCCTTTTGGAGAGCTCAGAACATAGTTTCAACTGACTTTTGACAACTAGGGAATAGTCCTGGGATATTTTAGCGATGGCTTCTTTACAGGAATCCTTGACAGGGATTTGGTTTGACAAGACATAATGCACAATGCTGTTTATATGCTATGATTACGGCCATATCTATTGGTGAAATAATGTTCTATAACTTTATGATAATGATAGTATTAATAAGAATTTTGTTTTCTCTACTTCCCCATTCCTATAGGCCTGAAATATAATGAAGGAAGACAGCAGCGATTTGGAAATGTTACTTTTTTTTGTTTAACAAGGACGTATCTTCAAATCCGGATCTATCATCATCTTAATTGAATAGCTCTTCCTTCCGCTGCCATTTTGTTTCCGTACTGAACATCTAAATGGATAAAAAAAGGAAGAATGATTTACGTACGCCAGCACCGGAGAGAGGTAAAGTGTGTGAGGGGACAGAGGGTCGAAAAAAAACAAGAAAGTCCAAATCAGAGGAACTGGATTTCTTCTCTGAAGGAACTGATGGCAGAGATAAACAGCTGCAGGATTTAACAGTTCAAGAGGCTGATAATTCAGAAGGTAATATGAAAGCGAAGATCAGATCCGGGGCAAAACGAACCAAGAAACCCCCAAAGAGCCTTGAGAACTTCATATGCCGACCTTCGGTTCGAGTGTTTCAGAGGCCTGAACAAAGTGTCTGCAAACGAAGAGATGGTATAAGTGCTAAAACTAGACGCTACAGTCACTTATGTCATCCTGTCCAGAAGAAATGTAATACTGACCCATTGGTAACAAAAGACAATTCAGCTTTGACAAATACTGATCCATCAGCACTTTCTCCCTCCTCTCTCATACCTTCTAGTATCATGTCTCCAGCTTCAGACTCCCCTACTACAAGGGCAGCTAAAAAGGTAGGAGCCAGTCATTTTATGCCGGGCATTCTGTTTGTTTTATTCATGTCTGACATAAACTGCTAAAGGTCAGAATACAAAATATGCCTTTCAGAGTGCAGCAGGAAATATTATGTCCTGCACGTCACCATGAAAAATATGACATGAAATGTTCTTAACTCTCTCGAGCCTACACGGAAATGATGCACTTGATAGTTATTTGAAAATGTGAAATTATTCTGTATAATCTATGTTACAGATGCTTTATAACTAACGGCGAATCTATTTTTGCCTCACCTACTTTCTCTGCCTGTTGTAACTTGACACTGTTTCATTTTTCTTTCACTCTCTGTGAACTCTCTTTCACTCGCCACCTTTCACGTCGCATTTAGTCATTTGCTTTATCAGTATTTGCTTAATTGATATAATACTCTCCAACTTCGTCTCTCTGTCATATTCTTTTAATTGCTCGTTTGTTTCTCCTTCTCTCTTGTCCTGTGTCACAGACTGTGGTCATGTATATTTCGTTCTTTTTCTATATCTTATATTGAAAAGTAGTCATTTGAGGGATGTATGAAGAAAGCAAGAAAAGAAAAGAAAGCAAACCGATTTCAGGTGTACGCAAGTGGCCGTTTATCGTGATCTTCTGCTTATCCTGCATCATCTATTTTGACAGGTTCTCCCAAAACAAACTAAGAAGACAGATTTAAAGTCAGATATAACACTACAGGAAACCCCACAGTCGTCCAACAAACTGTCAATTTCTCACAAGATAACGCTTAATACTCACATAAAGCAGACATACGCCTCCAAAAATCCTCCTGATTCAAATTCCACTTCTCAACAGGACTCCAGCCCACAAGAGTGCGTTGATGTTCTTAATGAGGACAAGACACAGCAAGGTCAAACCAGTCCAAACTCCAGTTATGGAAATCCAAGTGAAACCAGTTTACATACTGTGCCATCAAAGCTGACATCCTGTTTTCAAAAAAATGTCCCGAAATGCAGTGAAAATAATTCAGAAATGCCTTCAAGTTTGCATTTGAAAGCAAAGAAGTGTGAGGGTTGTGTCGATGATCCCAGCCATGCTGATGTCAGAATAGTAATTAACGAAAAGAGTAAGCACCAGAATGGCTCCACACAAGAGCCAAGTCTTTGTACAAATGACCTGCCAGAACACCCCACCTCTTTCCAAGTAACTGATTCCCCATCCTCCAGTAAGTGCACTGACACCACATCAGACATGTCAGAGAATAGCAGAGGAAGCAAAGGACAGAATGAAAATAAAGACCTAAATTGGACTTCAGAAATAACCATGAAATCCTCTAGAAATCCTGTTCCTGAGCACAAAAATTATGGCAGCACAAATGGATTGGCTAACGATGAGCACGGAAAGCAAGTCAAGCTTTGTACAAATCAAGAGCAAATTGAAGTACCCAGTTTGAATGAGACTAACAACTCTGTAAGTTCAACATTAAAATCTCCACTGTCTCCTGCCCCAGTAAAGCCTCTGATGGATGAATTATCTTCAAACAGCAAGCAAGACAAAAAACTGTCAAAGAAGCGACAAGTCAGAAGTCTTCGCAGCAATAAGATTGCAAACATGGCCAATGAGACTAATAATAGTCCTGTTGCCTGCAAAGTACTACACAGTAGTGCACAAAATGAAACTCCATTCCATAGTTCTTCGGAATCATTGGCTTCACCTCAATGTGAACAAAATCCAGCTGGACAACCTTCCAAATCAAAACCCTCTCAAAACTTAAAAAATTGCAATCCAGAAAGTTCATCTCTAAATAATCCACCATCTAGGAAACGGGGTAGACCAAAAACAAACAAATCAGGAATACAAGTTCAGGCAAACAATTCTCAAGTGTCTGCTGTTAAACCTCCAAATGATCAAAACCCAGAACACCTAGAGCCAGAACTTGATATGAAGCAGACGAGGCCTATGGCAAGAAAACGTGGGCGCCCCAAACAGTCTTTTTCTGTCCAAGCAAAGGAAACTCAGCCCGAATTAATCTCTAAGAAACAGGACCCTGGAGACCTTCATATTACTTCCAAAGACAAAGCAAGGAACATTCAAAAGTGCAAGAAAAGCAAAAGAGTAATAATGAAGACAATCATTGGAAAGATCAATAAGATGAAAGTGAAAAGGAAAGATCAAGTACTCACACAGATTCTGTTGGGACAGAAGAAGTGCGACAGTCGAGATAGTTCTCATGAAGACACAGAAAGAGATGCGTGCAGTGCAGATTCTACTGCAACACACTCCTTATCTTCCCTTGTATCATCTTTTGGAGGCAAACTTGGTTCTCAAATCAATGTCAGCAAAAGAGGAACTATCTACATGGGAAAAAGGAGAGGTCGCAAACCAAAATGTCAGGCAACCTCCGATGCTTCCTCCCAGAAATCTCCACAGATGTTCCCAGACAACCCGCAGTTAACCCCCAAGTCTACTTTTGCGCAGCCATCATTAGATACCCAGAGTATTCCTTTATCAGGCTCCTCAAGCACACTTAAAAATATTGCCTCGTCTTCATCATCTGGGAGGAGTTCACAGCTAAATTTTAATACCCCCAAAATCAAAGCAACTTCCTTTAAGCAACTTAGTGAAAATTCCCAGACTCACTCTGAAGTAACATTGATGTGTAACAGTGGGGAAGGAATTAATGATAACGCCACATCAGACAAGGGTGAGAGGAATAACAGGCTGGATGAAGGCGTGGGATTTTGCTCAGCACCCGCCACAGGTTCTTTATTCACCGTGTCTGGTGTTCCTGGGAGTAATTCCTTTCAGGGCAGACCGAAGACTCTTTCCCCCTTGCCTTCAGAGCGCCTTTTTTCTGCTCATTTGCCATTAGGCTCTGGTAGGCCACAAGATTCCAGTCCCTCATTGACATACACAGACCCAGAGGCACATAAGTTTAAATGCCATAGGAAGGGCCATCACTGCCTTAGTCGAGAAAAGCTTAGAAGACATAAATATAAATGCAAGAAGAAGTATATGCAACTCAGGACCAAATGCCAAGACCCAGACGTCCTTGCTGATATTGACGACTTGGTTGTCAGACTGAGCAAGATCCGTATTGTGCAACGCATCACCCGAACAAAGCCTGGTGATGATGGTAACACAACTGGAAGAAAGACTGTAAAGGGAAAATGTCAATCATATGATCTTCAGTGCCTGCAAGAAAAAGTTCACCCCCCAGCCATGTTCCAAATTAACCTTAGTGGGTACTATTCTCCACATTCTGCCCTGTCCTGTGAACCCCTTCATTATGTTAGAATGGCAAATATGAGAAAGAAACACGGTTGCTCCTCTGAGCCAAGCGAACAAATTGTTACACATTTTCCTGTGATGCACAAACTTGGATACCCATACCCAGGTGGTGGATTTATCCACCCATCCTACAAAGTACCATTCACAACCACCTCGCTTGGTTTTGGACTCTGTCGAGGATACCCATCCAGTACAGCGTTATATCCACTCCCTTTTCCACCATCATATTTGCACCACTACTCTAAAAACCCTATTATTAGCCCATCTAAGTTCCACAAGAAGAGGACCAAGTTTCCAAGGCAAGACTCTACAGTTTGGGGACAGAATACATTTGGGGCGTATCCTAGGATGACCCCACACTCCTCCTGTGACTGTTTCAATACAGAAAGTGGGCAAAGGCAGAAGCAGAAAGAGAAAGGCAAAGGAAGGCGGGATAAGCATAGCATAATGACAGAAAGACAGCATGGAAATGATGCATGTCTTTGGCTTAATAAACTAACAAAAGACAATGAAAATTCAGGAAGCTGCTCATTTAACTCCCCTTCCCCCTCCCCGGTTTTCTCACAAATTCAACAGAAAGACAAAACTTTTCCTTTTACACGTTTAAGTCCATCAAACGTGGGGCAAGGAGGAGAAGTAAGATGGTCAGAACATCAGCCACCATGGGGTCTTGGCAACAAAAACCAAAACCAGCCCTCCGAAACACTTGAAATCGATTCAGTGGGCCATGAGAATACAGGTCAAGAGACTGATGGGAACTCAACATCAGCTCAGCAGTTACATAGCAGAACTCAATCGTTCTTAAAACAGCCTACACTCATTAGTGGTACACCAAGTCAAAAAAGGATCACAAAGTCAAGAAAGAGTGAAGGACTGACTGGATTCTCAAATGTTCAAAAGGAACAAGCCAAAACATCTGCGCAAGAGCTGTCTTCTGGAGATAAGAGAACACCAGGTAAGAAGGTGTACAAATATGTTTGTCGTTATTATTTAGTTTCCTAGATTAAATGTATATTTTTGTTTTTGTGTTTATTACACATTTTTTAAAGCAGGGACGTACTTTGTGCGGTGAAATCAGAGCAGCTTGTATTATATTTGGGTGTCTTTCTGCTCATTTACCACCCACTGTTTAACTGGTGGCATAAGAAATGAAAGCACAGACTGCTTTTTTCCTGTCTGTGTAGTTACTACTACAGATCCTAGTTGGCAGGCAGACATGTAAGCTCTTACATATGTTTATATAAACTACAGATACGCTATGATATATGGTGTCCTGGCCCTCGTTTTATTGTTAACTCTACGTAGATCTGCTGACTGCAGCGTTCAATACTTTTGTTCTTATATTATTTTGCAGTGATAGTATTGTGTAAATGCATGCAAAAACAGGTGCTGGATTGTTGTGAATTCCTGCCTTTTGTAGACCTGCCATAAATCAAACTGCCTGCACACAGGGGCGTATATACGTACAATTCAGAATCCTCCTCTGAAACTGCCTTGATATTGGCGCCTTAATAAAAAGTGCTTCAGTTCTTTTCAGTGCATTTTTATTTGTTGGAATCCTATTGTACTGCTATTAGTTATTTAATGAGTCCCTCGAAGATACCAGTGGAACGGAAGTACCATTTAGCTCATTGTTGTTTCGTTAAACATATGGCAAGAAACAAACCTCAGCATGTGAGGAATATATCTGAAGGCAGTGGGTGGTGCATCATCTTTGTTGCATCCTCTGGATATTTGTAAGTGAAAATACAGATGTACGAGGTTTCTATATACGCCTATATTGTACCTACACCCACTGGTCATTTTATCAGGTACATCTACCGTGTGTGCACAGCTGTCTATCCCCATCTAAGGGACAACCATAGGACTCCTACTGAAATGATTTAGGCAGTGGACCATTCTCAGCACAGCACTTGCACTGGTGGTGTGGGCATACTGGTACGAGTGTATTAGGCACAGCAGTGGTGTAGTCGAGTCACTAAACCTCGAGTCTGGGTCCAATCTCGAGTCCCCAGCGTTCAAGTCCGAGTCAAGTCCAAGTCTTTAAAAAAAATTCAAGTCGAGTCCGAGTCAAGTCCACTGTTGATCCGAATCGAGTCCACTATTGACCCAAGTTGAGTCTGAGAACAAGACTCCAACCGCACCATTTGACGGGGGCTGTTTTAGCGCCGTTAACATTAGTTTGTTCCTGAACATGACGTATGAACAGGTGAATGCGTTCTCTTTGTCAGGGAGTGTGAAGTATGCTGTCAGAGATGGTTGGAGACGGATGTAAGTGCAGAAGATGTGTTTATTAATACAAGTGAAGACAGGTAAACAATCCAGAATGGCAGGCAAAATTGTAAAAAACAGGCAGTAGGTCAAGCGAGGCACAAACAGGCTATCGTAGACTCGGCAGAATCAAAGACGAGAAACAAGAAATCAGGGATCAGGAAACCAACCAATGAAATAAGACTCGGAAATGTGTCAGCAACTCAATACTTTGCGAAGTAAGTGTGCTTTCACAGTTTTTATATAGGCGCTCTGATTGCGCCTTAATCCTGTGCAGGTGCGAGTTGTTTACGGCGTGTGCTTGAGAGTCTATCTGATGCACGCACTAAGGCGTGCAGGTGTGATGCTCTTGCATGAAATTAGTACAAAAATTAATGTCGGTATAAATATCTTCTGCCAAATTATTCTGGCATGTTTCAAAAAATGAAGAAAAAATCAGAGTCCTCATCTCCAATTTACGAGTCCGAATGCAGTTAAAGCATGAGTCTGAGTCCAAGTCATCAGTGCTCAACTCCAAATCAAGTTACGAATCCTTAAAATTAGGGCACTTGTAGTACTCAAGTCCTGGACTTGATCTGAGATCTTGTAATTATCTTGGGATTACAAAGATCGCACATCTCCAGATCAGGCTTGTAGTACTCAAGTCCAGGACTTGAGTTCACCTGTAGGTGTTTCCTACGGCTGACCAGAAGCAACTGTGGTTTGATTTGTATAAATTATCCTTATTTCGAGTGTTTCATGGAATAAGAGAGACATTGGGTCTTACTCAACCACGTGTATTCCTAAAACTGTTGTATATTGTATGTATATAGTCTTCTGGTGTTTCCAGAGACTGGTTGAGAGGTTTATATGCGCCAAGCACGCAGATAATTAGTTCTCAATATTATAATTTGTTCTCACTCTGCCTTAGAAATTCTACTCTATTTTATTGTTTTGTGTTCATCAAGATGGGTGGAAGTGGTCAGTCTAAGAGTAAATACAAGTCTCCAAATCAATTCATGTATGACGAGGGTTTTGGCTAGTTTGTGCATTGATAATTTAGCTGGATGGATGGAGAGACAACCACAGTGGAATCCTTGTCCTAGAGATGGTACATTTGATGAGAGCTATCTGTTAAGCACTGGTTTGATGGTAAATGAGAAGCTAGGAGATCCTGGCTGGGATTTTGACCACATGAAGCAATCACAAACCTCACTGGGATTGTGCCCGTACTCACAAGGTGGTTGGTAACAATGACAAAGAAAAGAGTAAGAACTCAAAATGTGTGAAATTGACTAAATCTGCCTTGGTAGTGTGCCTGTATCATCTGTAAATGCACATGTGCAGGCTTCACTTCATCCTTCAACTATGCCATGTTAAAAGCATCTGTAAGCACTTTTCAGCACGCCCCCTCTCCGCAGACCATATAAAAGTCACATATATTTATTTATTTTATCATTTCACAGGGAACCCGGAAGAAACTCATCAGTTTCGTGGTTTGTTCATATATGGAAGCAGCACATGCCCTCACTACAGTCACCATCAGTCCCAGCCCTGAGCCTACCTCTGAGCCGACTCTCCCTCCTGAAAAGTATGTAGACACTGTCGCAGTACGCTCGAAGCAAACCAAGACACATTGCGTGCATGTTTGAACAGTTAAACAAAAATTCAATCTGCTTCTGATCTCTCCCAAGTAACAGGTGTTAAACATCATCAGAATGAAACCTGTACTGCTTTCTTTACACGTTTCAAAACTGTGTAGAACAAGTACACAGGGCTGGCACCAGATCCTTTGGATTGTAGGCATTTCACTATGCTTTTCATAAAAACATTTTTGAATAACCTGCTTCCTGAAAATGCTCATGTCTTGAGAATTTCCACTGCAGGTGCCTTGAATGACATGATCATTGAGGAAGCGAGCGGCAAGACTTGAGGCTTGGTATGGAATTTGAAGTTGTAATCTTTTCTTTCCCTGCTTTCCATCACTTTCTAGAAATTTTTTTTTTTAAACTTCAGAAAAATAATTGCTTTTCTGAGAATGTAATTGTGCAAAACAAAGGTTTGCTCAAGTTCTCCTTCAGGAAAACATTGTCTTACATCACTGGATGTCATGAGCTCAAATTGTCAGATTGAGCAGTCTTTCTCCTAAAATTAAAATACAATCTTGTTATAAAAAGTATCCTGGCTATTCCAAAGCAGGAAGCTACCGTTTTAAAAAACAAGGAAAGCATAAGGTTCTGCCTGCTATGATGTTGAAGAGCTTCTAATGTGAAGATGAAAAAATTCTAGTGACTACTAGATTGCTCTCTAGAATGTGGTGTGAACAGTTATTGTACTTGATGTTCAGAAATATAAATATGAATAAAAGAATGAACTCCACAAAAGCAAATTAAACTTGCTAGTGCATCTCAAAACATTAGAATATTGTGAAAGTTCTTTTTTTTTTTTTGGTAATTTAATTAAAAAGTTAAACTTTTTTCTATATTCATGACACAAAGTGAAATACTTCAAGCCTTTGTTTTAATTTTGATATTAAAATAATTTGAGCTGTAAGCCATAATCAAAATTAAAATAAAAAAAGCCTTGAAATATTTCATGTTACATGTAATGAATATAGAATATACAGTTTACCTTTTTGAATTAAATTATTTTAAAAAATTCACACAATATTCTAATTTGAGATGCACTAGTATGTTAAGTGCTTAGAAGAAAAATTGTTTGCATAAATGATCTGAGGGTTATTCAAACAATTCACCAAAATATAATACAATAAGAGAAAATTCTAAATATGAGAAGATTACTGAATGCGGCAAGTTTGCGGCACTTAAGAACAAATCTGTTCGTATGAGTGGTTCTTGCATGAGGCCCGTTGTTTTCTAAAATCTCTCTCACTGGAAACAGCAGGAGTAAAACAGAAGGCAGGGTATTGTGACATTTTGCATTTTTAAATAAATTTTAAAAAATGTCGAGAAAGTCTGAAAGTCTTCATAAACGCTACAGTCAGGCGAGTGTAAATGCCATCTGGAAATGGCCAAAGCTGTACAAGGATGTTGACACTCCATGATTATTATACAGACTTAGTCATTTATATGACTGTGTATTAGAGACATTGTAGGTTTAAAAAAAAAGCTGAGACTGGGCTAATATTCTGAGGGGAAAAAGAAACCCCTCAGAGAAAAAAAAAACCCCACCCCACTCAGATATTCTCCAAGATTTAAGCGGGGGGGGGGACCTTGGGGATTTTTTTTGTTTTTTTGTGAAGGAACCAGATCACTTGACTGTTAGTTTGGATGAACGTCATTACAACACACACACCACAGCTGTGTTGAGAGTTGTAGGAAATGCAGTCTTTCCTCCTTGGTCACGCAACAAAAGAATAAAGTATGAAGAGACTGCACTGCAGCCAGGAAGTACATGATTGATTATTGAGCTTCCTGGGTGCAACAGGAGATGAACGTATAAAATGCACAGGTATGTTTATCCGTGTCCTTTTTTTGTCTTGGCTGTTTATAAATGTATAATTATTGCACAAGAGCAGTTTCCCATTACTTTCAGTGTATGGATTCTTCTCATCTGCCTAAATCTCTTATTTTGAAGTGGCTGAGTTGAGAGTTATAGGAAGTGCAGTCTTTCCTCCTCAATTAAGAAATATAAAGCACCAAGAGAGTTTCTCCTACATTTCCCAGAATGGACTGCTGCCAGGAAGCAGGAGTTGTCTCTCTCCCCCCTGCCCCTTCAAATTTGTGACTTCATAACCTCAAATAATATCAGTAATTATTCTATCCATATTCATTGCATATGAGTACTCGTGCGCTGATTGGCTACTCTACTACTAGGCTATCAGCTCATATACCATGAGTAGAGAAAAACAAAATGGCATGGCGTGTTGCTGAACCAACAGAGGACGAAATACACCCCCCTCCCCCCCCCAAAAAAGCAACAAAATATGGAATTAAAGTATTT
>JAOBRE010000024.1:11829369-11839658 GCA_027574745.1 Occidentarius platypogon
TAAAAGCAGACACATGTCTGTAGTGGAAATCACTGTATGGGCTCAGGAACACTTCAGAAAACCATCGTCTGTGAAAATCGTTCATTACTGCATCCACAAATGCAAGTTAAAACCATATGTAAACAAACAATGTCCATAAACACCACCACCTTCTCTGGGCCCAAGCTCTTTTACAATGGATTGAGGCAAAGTGGAAAACTGTCCCCAAGGTCTGATGAATCAAAAGTAGAAATTATTTTTAGAAATCATGGACACCATGCCCTCCAGGCTAAAGAGGCGAGGGACCATCCAGCTTGTTATCAGTGCACAGTTCAAAAGCCAGCATCTGTGATGGTATGAGGGTGCAGTAGTGCACATGACATGCATAGCTTGTACATCTGGGAAGGCATCATTAATGCTAAATGACATATACACATTTCAGAGCAATATGCTGGCATCCAGACAAACTCTTTCAGGGAAGACCTTCCTTCTTTCAAGCAAGACAATGCCAAACCACTTTCTGCACATATCAAAACTGTATGGCTCCACAGTAAAAGAGTCCGGGTGCTAAACTGGCCTGCCTGAAGTCCAGACCATTTAAGCATCTGGTGCATTATGAAGCACAAAATATGACAAAGGAGACCCTGAACTGTTGAGCAACTGAAATTGTATATCAGGCAAAAACAGGACAACATTTCTCTTTCAAAACTACAGCAATTGGACTCCTCAGTTCCCCAATGTTTACAGTGTTGTTAAAAGTAGGGGTGATGCAACACAGTGGTAAGCATGCCCCTGTCCCAACTGTTTTGAAAGGTGTTGCTGACATCAAATTCAAAATGAGCACATTTTTCAAAAAACAAAATTTCTCAGTTTCAGCATTTGATATGTTGTCTCCATGCTATTTTCAATGAAATACAGGGTTTCCATGATTTGCAAATCATTGCATTCTGTTTTTATTTATAGTTTACACAGCGTCCCAACTTTTTTGGAATTGGGGTTGGGGTTGAAATGGAGTTTTATTAGTCCAGTAGCTTGTTGGAAGGTTGACAGTTGTAACCAGACAACTGTTTGACATCAAGTTTGAAATATTAAGATTGCAGCTCTAACCCTCAGAGATCATACACATGCATTCGGTTGAGGAGGATGCTTTCCAGTCGGGTTCCCCCCCAAAGGCTTTTATCCTCCTGGTTTTTTCATAGCGGGCAATGTAACTTTCCATTGTATGCTTTTTTTTTTTAATCCCCTGAACAATTTCGTACTCTGCACACTTGTGTAAACAATAGCGATTATGAGCATCTTTCTTAGTGTCCTTCCTTAATCTAAAACCAGCATGGATCGATATCAATTAGTTCTTATGTCTGATAATATTTGATCCTAACTGTATAGTAATGATGTAACATGAAAGCGCTGGTTTACTACTGTCCGCAGTATTCCGCAGCATTAGGTGCAGGACCACCAGGTTCTGTAACAGCTTTTTCCCCCAGGTCACCAGACTGCTGAACTCCAGACCCAAACTCTAAACTTCTATTTATAACTTGAACATTCCTAATTCCACAGGTCACTTTATACTATTGCGCTTTAAAATATTTTTGCTGCTGCATAATTTAATTTAATACACTTCATATTTATTTCTGTGCTGAGCCAAATTGCAACAAAATTTCGTTTGGTGTACACTTGTTGCATACTGAATGACAATAATGGTTGTCTAAGTCTAATAAAGTTGACCATCCACAGCATGAAGTTATAGGAAAGAGTCGTGGAAGCTAGGCTAAGAGGAGAGGTAGAGATATGTGAGCAACAATATGGTTTCATGCCAGCAAAGAGTACTACAGATGCAACATTTACTTTGAGAATGTTGATGGAAAAGTACAGAGAAGGCCAGAAGGAGTGACATTGTGTGTTTGTGGATTAAGAGAAGGCATATGACAGGGTGCCAAGAGAGGAGTTGTGGTACTGCATGAGGAACTGAAGAATGGTGGAGAAGTATGTGAGATTGGTGCAGGATATGTATGAGGACAGTATGACAGCAGTGAGATGTGCAGTGGGAATGAGGTGGATGTTGGATTGCACTCGGGCTTGGCCCTAAGCCCTTTCCTGTTTGCAAAGATAATGGACAGGTTGACAGACGACACTGAGCAAAAGGCCCCATGGACAGTGATGTTTGCAGATGATATTATGATCTGTTGTGAGAACAGGGAGCAAGTGGAAGAAAACTTAGAAACATGGAGGTATGCACTAGAGAGAAGGAGAATGAAAGTCAGGAGGAGTAAGATGGAGTAGATGTGCATGAATGATGATGAGAACAGTGAAATGGTACAGCTACAAGGAATAGAGAGGGTCAAAGCAGATGAGTTCAAATATCTGGGGTCAACTGTACAAAGTAATGGCAAGTGCAGAAAAGAAATGAAGAAGAGAGTGCAAGCAGGTTAGAATGGATGGAGGAGAGGGTTGGGAGTGATTTGTTACAGAACGGTACCAGCAAGAGTGAAAGGGAACGTGTACAAGACAGTAGTAAGACCAGTGATGATGTATGGTTTGGAGACAAAAAGACAGTAGGCTGAACTGAAAGTAGCAGAGTTGAGATTTTCAATGGGAGTGACAAAGTTGGACAGGATGAGAAATGAGTATATTAGAGGGACAGGACATGTGGGACAGCTTGGAGACAAAGTGAGAGAGGCGAGATTGAGATGATTTGGACACATACAGAGGAGAGATCCAGGGTATACTGGGAAAAGAATGCCAGAGATGGCATTGCCTGGTAGAAGGAAAAGAGGAAGACCATAGATAAGATTTATGGATGTGGTGAAGGAAGACATGAGGACAATTGGTGTGACAGAAAAAGATACGGAGCATAGGAGGAGGTGAGGGACATTATCCGCAGTGGCAACCCCTAACGGGAATGGCCGAAAGAAGAAGAAGAAGATTATTACTGTAGTACACCTGACACCTACATATGTGATAATGATATTTTCACATATCATTGGTGGATGAATGTTTTAATCTCTGTAATATTGTACTTAATATTTGCTAGTTATCACAAAGGAAACAGTCGAATTTTAAAGTGAACCCATCTCACTCATATTACCATATTGTTTACTTGATGTCTGCTTGGTGCACTGTGAATTACAACAGAGAATCAGACAATCACTGTTTTGGATGCTATTTCTTCATATTAAATAGTCTTACAGATCACAAGCGAGCAAAAACAAACCAAAGACTTTTAAAATTGCACTTTATTTAAACAGTTACATATATTTGAATTTAAAAGCAAAGCGGTGCTTTAAAAGACACATTTGAAAATAAGCATGATAAAGCACTTGAAATCTTTTCTAAATATCTGAGAGAAAAATGCAGACATCCTTAAGGGAGTCTGACGCTGCACTGCATCATAGGAGTATCTCCTATCATTTTTTCTTCTGCTGCTGCTCCTACTCCTCTTGCTGCTGCTACTGGCCTCCTTCAAGACATTTAGTCTGGTCACAGCTGCATGCCTCCACATGCATATAGCGGTAGGGTACTATCTCTCCATTCAGGCATTCCAGATACACTGTGCGCCAACTAGTGCGGCTCGCTTTGCAACAGCTACAAGTCGAAGAACTCACGTCAGTGTACCTGTAACAGACAGACAGACAGACAGGTATGAAATACCGCAGCATGACTGAATGATCAAATCCGATTGGTCAGAAGGTGTATATTATTGTTGTATAACTGCATGGCTTGGACAGTAACCCCATCTGTAACATAGGTAATATTAGGTTTAATTTAATATGTTATTGTTTCTACAGCAACAACTCATATACAGGAACTTGTATGGAACTTGTATTATTGATGTGGTGAAGTGTTTTTGTTAGGAGTCACAGGTCTGAGCACTTTGTAGCTGCCATAGTGCTTTGCAAAGTTTCCCAGTATGGGAATGTCTTAATTATAGAGGAGTTTGTACTTCATGGTTTCTTAGTAAAATGACAAGCTGCATTTTTTTTTGTCCCATTAACTTCAACATGGGGCAAAGGAGATGCTGGTCAGGGACTGACTGTTTATAACTGCTATAATTCAAGTGTTAACAGGAACCAAGTTGTCTCATGGACGTTCCACAATATTAAATGTAACTATCAACTGTCAAAAAGCACAACATGGTGTTCAATAATTAAGTAAAAAATTATAGTCATTGGCAAATCACTGTAGAATAAGTGGAATAACACACTTCAGATGCATTGTTTTAGAAAAATGTTACACTCTTGGGTAGTAATGGAACATCACCTCAAGGTGTATTATTCTCCTCTAGCATGCTCCTCTGTAATTCCTCATAGAGTACCAGTCAAAAGTTTGGACACCCCTACTCATGCATAGGTATTTCGTATTTTGACTATTTACTACATTGAAGAGCAATATTGAAGACGTCAAAACTATGAAAGATGGAACATTATATGGAATTATATGTTAAACAAAAAAAGTGTTCAAAAAAACAAGATATGTTTCATATTTTAGATTTTTCAAAGTAGTCACCATTTACCATGATGCTTTGCATATTACTGGCATTATCTATCTACATCACTAATGGGGGAAGCCATAGCCTAAAGGTTAGAGAAGTGACTTTGGGACCAACAGGAATGGCTGAAATGCCCTTGAGCAAGACACCTAAACCCCAACTGCTCCCCAGGTGCTGCAACACAGCTTCATCCCCAGATGGGTTAAATGCAGAGAAAGAATTTCACTGTGCTCTAATGTACAAATGACAAATAAAGACTTAAATAAAAAAAAAGTTTTCACCAGCTTCATGAGGGAGTCACTTCGAATGCTTTTCAATTAACAGGTGCCTCATCAAAAGTTAATTCGTGCAATTTCTTGCCTTCTTAATGTGTTTGAGATCAAACAGTAAATAGTAAATAATAAAAATACAGTAAACAGCCCTGTTCCACAACTGTAGTAATCCATTTTATGTCAAGAACCGCTCAACTAAGTAAAGAGAAACGACATCCATCATTATTTTAAGACAAGAAGTGTCTTTTAGTTAATAAACGTAAAGAAATTTTTTAATTATAAGTTGTGTCCAAACGTTTGACTGGTACTGTATATAGATTCATTAAAATTTTATGTGTACTGTACGCGCACGCGTGTGTGTGTGTGTGTATACTCACATGCTGTAGCTGTTACAGTGTCCTTGACATTGTGTTTGCGCCACAGTGGTCTTTGACCAGCAGTTGTTGTGACTGATGGAAGCAAAAGTGGTCTCTACTTTACATCCTGTGTTCTTCTCCACACCTACACACACAGACATACACGATACCATAATTTTCTTGAACCACTGAAGCTGGTGAATAACTGGGTGTTGTCTGTTTCCAAAATACACATTAATATTAATTAGATCCATGATTGTATAGTGCGACTCACAGACTGGGCAGCAGCCATCAGCAGTAACTTGCATGGTACCCTGCAGATAAAGATCACACCAGAACATTTATGCTGTTGTATGGTTGTAGCCCAATAATCAATCCTCCGACAAAAACATACTTAACTTTCCTTTTTTTCAAATTTGTACTATAAATCCCAACAATGACCGGACTGACAACTGTTTCTACAATAAAATTCCTTATTTTTACTATCCCAGATGGGAACCAGTAAAATAATAAATGTTTTTTGCATTTTTGAAGTTATGAACTTATGGAAAAACAGGATATATTCTAGAGGGCAGAATTTATGAGAAACATTAAGCAGTTGTTCTTGGGATTAATCCCCCCATATATATTTCACATTCTACATTGCCATTTTTGTCTTATGTGTTAATTTATTCAAGGATGCAATTTAAGCGTGCATATCAAATCTCTTAAAGTTAGTCTTGTGTGTGTGTGTGTGTGTGTGTGTGTGTGTGTGTGTGTGTGTGTATTTCTTACAGGCTGGCAATTTGAGATGTTGAATGGTGGGCACTGGATCTGATAGTTAGTAGTAATATATTCTCCATTAATCAGTGTGCAGATGAACTTGTTACAGGCATCATTTGGCGGAATCCATACTTTTCCACTCTGCACATAGACCAGTATGCATAAAATCTCACAGAATACTTCAAAACAACAACAACAAAAACTTAGAATTCACATCTGTGTGAATTTTAGAGTACTGCTTTTCCAGCTTTATTTTTGTAACTAATAGCTAAAACAGTTTTAAAAAAATACAGCAAAATATCTTTGTCCCATTAGAAATCATTCTAAAATACTGTAGTTGTTTAATGAATGGTTTAAGCTATAACTTGTACACTTGTACTTACACTTTCCCAATGTTTGCATATTATTTAATATTAAATAGACACAAGTGTTTTACTGGGAAATATGCCACTCGTATTTTTCATTTGAACTACAACTGTGACATATTAATCTAATATACCATGCACTGAGAGGCTCTGGTTGAAATTATGAATTCTCTGAGGTGACTGGCATTGTACTATTTTGTGAGGGGCGCAGCAGTATGATGCCAGTCACCGAAGAGAATCCATAATTACTGGTGCCTCTCAGTGCAGGGTATATTTGATTTACATTCCTCATCAAAAAATTCCAAAATAAGTGTTAAGATTGAATCTTGGCATAAACTCACTGGAGGCATCCATGTTTGTTGTTTACATTGGAGCGACCTTTGAACTGCACATGTGCAATGTACCATGCTATCGCCTGCCTCGCTAGGCATGATCATGATACATAGATCTACACATACAGAAATGCTTGCGGAGCCACAGCTGTGATTCGAGTCGGCTGTATAGCTTGAAATCGCAACATCAGTTCATGGTATATTCAGGATATACCATAACTGACTCACACCATCTTCTTTTTTAAAATTTTTGAGTCATGAGATATATTGATTAATCAATGGTGGAGCTATTTTATGCCACATGAGCCATCCTTGGCCAATCCCAGCACAGGAATTTTTTGATGAGGGATATAATTTCCAATATCTTCACTCGTGAGGAAATCGATGATTTGTTTTGATAAATGTGGGTACTTTTTGTTTGTGAATGTGTCTATATAATAAAAAGAAAATCACACATTAGCTTGAAAACATGAAGTTTGTCTTCTCATGTTGAAAAATTCTTATTTTTCATATGAAATACATCGCGGATCTGAGTGTTATATTTCCTGATATTTCACTCCAATGACATCACTCCCAGTGTTTTCCTGCTCACTAGACGTGCATTGTCAAAATGGCGAACCAGTTCAAAATTCAAATTCTTTTGATTAACTTGCGTATTTCTTTTGTCTGTGGATGTGTCTATATAATATAAAGAACATCATTCAGTGGCACAAAGATATGAAGTTTATCTCCTCATGCTGAAAAAGATATTACTTGTTTCGCTTTGCTCACTTGTGATATATACATTCACCACTTGAAGATAAACTTTGTATCTTCACAAAACCGTGTAATATCCTATATTTCCTATGCCTCAACCTCGATGTTCTCTGATCGTTACCTCCAATGTGTGTACTGTGCTGTTGTAGTTCACAATACATTTGTTCTGTACGCATTTGCCACAGCATTCAGCAGTGTCTGACTCCACATACTTATATCCCTGAGAGGGAGAGAGAGAGAGACATTCATGAGATTGTATCAGTTCCACTGTTTGAGCACTGTTCTTATTCACTTATATTTATTTTTTTCTGCACAAATTGGGAAACTGCATAATAGCAAACAAAACAATTGAATGCAAATGACCAAATCAGTTGTCACTATTCTGTTTTTCATCACAGCATAAAAACATCTGTTTGCTCTCTGGAAAAAGCATTTCCTTTTAATGAAGAAGGTACTGAACTCATGTAAAATATAAATCAGTTGATATGTTACTACATATGAAACATTATTAATTAATAGAATCATTATGCGTCTAACAGAAATAGTACAATATTAGACTTGCCAAATGTATTGCCATAACAGAAACGAGAAATTCACCCATATACTAAATACAATGCCCTGGAATGCACACACATTTGTGCGAACCCCATTAAACTGTACGAAAAGACAACATGGTGTTGAGTTTTACAGTGTTTTAGCCAGATGATTTTTTTTTCCAATTGCACTGGTCTTTGCACTGATGGTCATGGTAATACCAATAATTTAGAATACTGTGACTTATTTTTGCATATGATCATGAAAATATGGGCCATACTGGATGGGATGGAATACAACAGTTACTCATTTATTCATTCTGCAGCTGCTTTTACACAGAGTGGCAGTCAATCAAGGCATGATACAATCCTAGCAGGGTTAAGGCATTTGACCAAGGACCATTCAGTGGTTTGCTAGAAGGCTGATGATTGAAACTCACAACCTTATGATCATTATCTTTGAGTCTCAATGTATATTCATACTCCTTTCATTTCAGACCCAAAACAGACATTTTGTTCTGTAGCGAACTGAAGCTATAATATGTAGACAAGCAGTTTATCAATAAAGTAACACATTTGTTCAAATTGTTATGTGGACTGTAGGAGAAAGTTAACCAAAACTCACTGTTTCGCACTTCTCATTGCAATTCACAAACGTACAATCGATCTTAAACAGTTTCGTATCTGGATTCTTATCCCAGGTACACTGACAGTTCTGGCAGTCAACCACAGGGATTGTAGTACCAGGCTGGAATAGAGAGTTTAATATGGAATTATTCATAGAGGACATGGTTGTTATAACTACAAAATATGCAACACATAGTGTAGCTTCTACGTGACATTTTAGCAAATCTGCAATCTTTCTCAGTTACCTTATACTCCAGTCCTTTATGGACACAGACTTCCTTTGCCTCTGCAAGAACAAACCATGTCATTGTAAACAAATATTTGAAAACATTTATATTATGATGAGAGATGCAAAATAATATTCCTATTTGTCATTAGTGTTAATACCGCAGGTTAACTCAGGGCAGCATTTCCCTTCAGGCACTTTGAGTGAAGGAGTGTAGCCGATTGGGCACTGGTCATTTACACTGGGACATGTGCTGCTATCACATCCTGAAATGAGTGCAAGAAAGTCATGTAAAACACAAATTTACACCAAACCATGTTGCTGGTTTCAGTGAATGCCAGCAGTAGAATTCAACAGAAAAAGAAGTCGTCACCTTTACATTATGAATCATACAGACAAACACTACATAATGAATTTTATTCTCCAAAACCATTTCACATTTCTGTATTTGGTAGAATGAACTATAAGTACAACAGAAGAATCACAAGCAAAGACTAGGCAACTAAAAAATGAATAATGATGCGATCTTACGGCAGGTAAGCTCAGTGCAACAGGCATCCGATGAATCTGTCACATTGACCACAGTATATCCTGGCTCATCGCAAATGACTACTTTGTTGCTGTTTGAACACACTCTTTCTTTGCACACGATGGATACAGATGTTTCATCACAGACGCAGTCCTGGCAACCCTGCTGGAACGTTTCTCCAAACTGCCATTTAAAAGCAAAGACAATATTATGGCATTATTTGTTTTACAGGTCCTACATCTTACATGTCCATATCTTTTTGCAGTCATCTGCTCATCCAGGCAGAATTGCCCACAATCTGTGTGTGTGTGTGTGTGTGTGTGTGTGTGTGTGTGGTGCCACAGGATTTTTGCTCTGTTTACAGAATGCATAGAAACAGCGTTGAAAAGCGCATGATATTTTGCACCATTTTCGCTGGCTGATCCAGTAACTGTCAACGAATAATCACCTCAATAGCAGCCCTATGGGATACATTTACCATTTTGAACATCATCCACAATTGTGTTGGACTGAGGCTGGTTCTAGAGGAATTCAGACAGGGACTTGTTTTAAATGACTATTGTTGTAGTTACTGTCCTGAACCGGAAATGAGTCAACACTCAACAGTGTCCATTCATTGTACATGTATTGACTGATTCTGAGTCCTGGGCTCCATGTTTTCAGCACTGCATGTTAAGAGGTTAGAAAGTATTAAAACACATTTTATGACTGACTATCTTGAATCAACAACAGTTCTAGCTTTCTTGGTAACATTTTGTCCAGGTTAAATTTGGTCCCATGTTTGAAATAGAGTATCAGCAACTAATATTCTGACATAATTGGCACTGTGCTAAAAATGAATTTGGCATATATATTACACACACCTGTATATATATAAAATGATACAGTATCAGTCAAAACTTTGGACACACCTTCTAATTTAATTTTTTTCTTTATATTTATTAATTAAAAGACGCTTCATGTCTTAAAGTAATGATGGATGCCGTTTCTCTTTACTTAGTTGAGCGGTTCTTGACATAATATGGATAACTACAGTTGTGGAACAGGGCTATTTACTGTATTTTTA
>JAOBRE010000024.1:13893626-13903863 GCA_027574745.1 Occidentarius platypogon
GAAACCCACGCGGACACGGGGAGAACATGCAAACTCCGCACAGAAAGGCCCTCGCCGGCCACGGGGCTTGAACCCGGACCTTCTTGCTGTGAGGCGACAGCGCTAACCACTACACCACCGTGCTGCCCCAGAGTGAGTTTCTAGTGGGTTGTATTTTCTATGGACCCAGATGTGTCATGTGAACCTATAACCATGCTCAATCATAACATGGCATCCAAGTGGACAAGGAAGAGAAGCTGGGGTTTTTTTCAGTCTGGGGTTAACTAAGGTTCCAGCAATAATTTGAAAGCACAATACATTATCACAAAGTATAGGGTTGAGTGCCTCTTCTAAGCATCCATTTTTCATTTCATATGATTCAGAAACTAATTAATATCCGGAGGATGGTCACTGATACATGCATTATGAGAGTAAATATGGCAAATGCAGTAGTCAGACATCTTTTAGGTATGAACGCAAGGCAAGGCAACATATGTATAAATCCAAGGCAAGGCAACATATGCATAGAGAATCATTAACATGTGTATCTGGATGGGACTAATATAATAATATAATATTACCATTGCTGAGTTTGGTGAAAAACAGTTGGTACAGTATTTAGGCCTGTAATTTTTTTCAGAGGAGGACAGAGAAAGACACGGACATGGCCAATCCAAACATAAATAAACTGACAAAAAGCACCTGTAAAATAGGTGACCCCATGTAAATTTAATCCCACCTGAATAGCGCTGTAGACTCCATTTGCTATGGGGTGTATTTTACCCAACATTGATCAAATGTAACCAAGCAAAATAAATTACATTTTAAAAAAAAATCACTTTTAAAATGCTACTGCACTCTTATGCGCAATGTTTAGCTTTTTTTCTTTTGCATGTAATGATAGTTTCTTGTCTAAATGGTGGTAGCATATAGGAAAGCTTTTTCATTGATCTTTCAAAGACTTTGATAAAATAAAATGCATTTAGATAAATAGTGTGGGGGCTGTGCTGTAATCATAAAGATCCTAATGCTCATTATCAGGTTTCAAATCATGTTAAAAACCATTCTCATAACAACAAGCTATTTGAAAGCATTGCAGTCATGATTCCCTTCCTAAGATCACCTCATAAAATGTGTAACCAGAACTTCAAGCATTATTAAAATGTTGGTGGATCATTAAATTTCAAGGCTATTTTGCGGCTGATGGATAATGGGCTATTATGAAGATTGATGGCACCGGCCCTAATGAAAACCTGTCTCCTGAATTGAAGCAGGAAGTCCACATACACAAATCCACTCTCAAAGAAGCTTAAAGTGTCCTGCATGGAGGAATGGCCCAAAAATCCATCCACAAATCTCTTCAACATTAGTTATACATTACAGGGAGAGACTCACTGAGAGCATCATCTAACACTGTCTCCGCCTGCGGCAGATTGCACACGATTCTGAGAAATTGTCTTCCAAGGTTTCCTGTCATAAAATATTTTGTCACTAATTCTGAAACCACTGTCTGTATTTTAAAAAAAAATTGCTCTTAAAAAAGACTTATTTTTGTTCAGAAAATAAATGTGTAAATAAAACATGTCCCTGCATGTTTCAGCTGAAATAATCCCCTACCGCATGTGTCATTATTTTATACACACACACACACACACACACACACACTAACATTAGTTCTAGTAGTTGGTCACAATTGGAACCAGCTAACCTGTCACTACAACCCTAAATCAGAAAACGTTGGGACAGTTTGTTGAAGTTAAAACTGTGTTGTAAATAATTTTTTACCTGTATTCCACTCAAAACAATATGACAACACATTATTTGATGTTTTACCGCATTAATTTTATTGCGTTTTTCTCCAAAATAAACACTGATTTCAATTTTGATTCTTGTAACACAACATATTTCAAAAGAGTTGGGACGGTAAAAGCTTTTACCTCTTTGTAATGTTGCCATTCCTTCTAACAACACTTAAAAGATGTTTAGGGACTGAAGACACCAAGTGATGAAGCATTTCAGGTGTCATTTGGTCCCATTCTTCCTGCAAACAGGTTTTAAGGTGTACAAAAGTATGGGGTCAATGTTGTTGTATTTTTCATTTTAAAATTTGCCAGACATTCTCTACTCAGGACAGATGAGACAGGCACCCTCTCCTTCCATGACCATGCCTTTGTAACATGTGCAAAATGTAGTTTTGCATCCTCTTATTGAAGTATCCCTGGAAAAGTTGTCGTCTCGAAGGCAGCATATGTTGCTCCAAAATCTCAATGTACTTTTCTGCATTAATGTTGCCATCACAGAAGTGTAAGTTACCATGATAGACTTGAGCTTTTGGACTTGTTGGTGGCACGGTGGTGTAGTGGTTAGCACGGTTGCCTCACAGCAAGAAGGTTCCGGGTTCAAACCCAGCGGCCGGCGAGGGTCTTTCTGTGCGGAGTTCACATGTTCTCCCTGTGTCTGCGTGGGTTTCCTCCGGGTGCTCTGGTTTCCCCCACAATCCAAAGACATGTAGTTAGGTTGATGTGGGGTGGCCTTGGGCTGAGGTGCCCTTGAGCAAGGTACCTAACCCCTGACTGCTCCCCGGGCGCTCTGGTGTGGCTGCCCACTGCTCTGGGTGTGTGCGTGTATTCACTGCTTCAGATGGGTTAAATGTAGAGGATGAATTTCACTGTGTTTGAAGTGTGCATGTAACAAATAAAGGTTTCTTCAAGCTGAAGCCAGGCATTTTGGTGAGTCAGATCATTTGCCATTTTTCCCCCCCTCTAAGTGGACACAGTTTGTGATGTTTTAAACAGCAATTGTTCCTCTTTGCCTAACTGTGCTGAAATTGTTCCATAAATCTTAATATATCTTCTAATTACTAAAATAACACAACATTGTTATTTTATTAATTAATAATAATCCCATTTCCAGGAAAGTTGGGATATTTTCCAAACTGCAATAAAAACAAAAATCTGTGATTTAATTCACGTGAACCTTTATTTAACTGACAAAAGCACAAATAAAAGATGTTCAATAATTTTACTGACCAATTTAAAGGTAGACTGATTTTCAGATTTTTCAAGTTTAGATCATAAAAAGAATTTTCCCTGACAACCAGTTATATTTGTTTAGTGGACTGAAAGCTACTGAATTCGAATCAGAGACTTCCAATTTTATTATTTATTTATTAATAGAACAATTAATGATTTTAGGGCCATGTGGCCCTAAATTCTCCGCTATTTTTTCTGGCTTCACCGCGATGCAATACAAGAGACTAAGTCATGCATCACGTGGTGGGCTTTCCCCGTTCGCACAAGGCATTGTGAGATACAACTTTGAAACAGGAAAGGAAATTGGAGGATGCGAATGAAATGTGAAAGACTGACTACATAAACGGAAAGTGAGAAGAAAAGACGATATGTTGTGAAGGAAAGGAAACACAGGACCAAACTAATAAATATTGGCAGTCAATGAGCACCTGTAGATGGCAGTAATGCAACACTGGATGCCAGCTGCTGTAAAACACAACAGAAGAAGAAGATGACTCCAAAAGCTAAATCTTTTTTTTTTTTTTATTGTAAGTTTCCAAGAAATACAAAACCTACGAACATGAGACAGAAGACAATAATCAACAAAATAAGATAACATAAATCAAATAAATAATAATAGCACAAGACAAAAGGAAAAAAAAAGGAAAAGGGGGCTACATTATAACATCGAAGCTCTCTAGTGTCTTAATTAGTTGGATGCTCTTTTTAGTCTTAACAAATTTGAGGGATCTAATGTACAAAGACAATTCATTCTTAAAAGCCACCAGTACAGGGATTGTTTTGATACATTTACATTTGTGAATGAAGAATTTACCTAAACAGATGATAACATTGAGAAAGAGTTCTATGTTTTTATCTTTGTGTAAATACCCATATTTAATTATGTTCAAATCAAAGAGAGGAATGGCTGGAAAGTTTTCACATAGCCAGTCATATACATCACTCCAAAAGGTGTTACTGTACAGGCATATGAAAAATAAGTGATCCGTGGTTTCTATGTTTTCACAACAAAATATACAATTATTAATGTCAATGTTAAATCTGTGGTTAAGAAGCTCCCTTGAGGGGTATATGTCATTAAATATTTTAAAATGTAGTTCTTTTGTCTTAGGAGGGATTGGTAGGTTTAAAGAGAGTGTGCGTAGCTTTTTAAGAGTGAGTGGGTCAATATTTTGGAGATTGTTTTTACATTGATAAGGAAATAAGAAAGAAGTGAAAAGTCCACGTACGACTTTGTTAGGGATGTCTTTACTTGTAAAATCATCTTCACCTATTCTTAAGGTACTGGGGAGGGCTGGGGTAGAAACAGCAGGTGTTGAGTTTTGGACCATTAACAGAAAAGCAGGAGGGAGACATTTCATGACCTTGTTAAATTGTTGTTGGTTGCATTGAAAGTTGTATTTTAGACAGAAGTTTTCAAAAGATAAGACATTCCCGTGCTCATCTAGCAGGTGTATTGTTGACCAGATGTCCTTCTCCAACCATTCGTTAAAGCATAAAGATTTATTTCTGTGCAGGATATACCTACAGTTCCAAATGGGTGTGCTATGTGGTGTAAAGTTGTGTTTGTACAGGAGATTCCAGTACAGGAGAACTTGAGAGTGAAAAGAGGACAGTTTCACAGGCAACTTATTTGGGACGAAATCACAACGCAAGAGAAAATGGATACCACCAAGTTTTCTAAAGATTTCCCTAGGGACACAGAACCAGAAACTATTGTTATTAATAAGGAATGTTTTTAACCATTTGATTTTTAGAGTGCCATTGATGCAATCAAAATCAATAGCTTGTAATCCACCATCTTCATAATTTTTTACCATCGATGCCTTTCTTAGATAATGAACTTTCCTTCTCCAAATGTAGTCAAAATTTAATTTATTTATGGTTTTAATCATTTTATCAGGAAAGGACAGAGAACTAGCAGGGTAAATACATCTGGAAATACTCTCCATTTTGGTTATGTATATGCGACCATAGAGTGATAAATCTCTATTTAACCACCTGTCTAATCTGGATTTGCATTCATTTAATTTGGTACATATGTTTAAAGATTCACTTAGTTTCATGTCTTTTGTTATATGTACTCCAAGATATTTAACTGAGGATTTTAAGGGAATGCCATAAACAGAGGAGTGGGGGGAGTTGTGTATAGCTAGAAGTTCACATTTATTAAGATTAAGTTGTAACCCTGACGCATTTGAGAACCCTTTAATATACTCTATGGCCTTTGGGACTTGTTCATGATCTCTTAGAAATAGAGTGGTGTCGTCGGCTAGCTGACTTATTTGAAGTTTAGTATTGAAAACAGTCATGTGCTCAATTTCTGAGTTTTTAATTAGGATAGAAAGCATTTCTGCAGCAATTAAGAATAAATAAGGCGAGATGGGGCACCCTTGTTTTATACCTCTACTTATAGAGAAACGGGGTGATGTACCTTTTGAAAGAGAGACAGAGCTGTTGGTGTCATGGTAGATGCATTTGATTATGTCCCTGAAAACCGTGCCAAACCCACAGCACTCTAGAGCCTGAAAAATAAAATCATGTTCTAGAGTATCAAACGCTTTATAAAAGTCAAGGAAAAGAATAAAACCATCATCCTGTATATAATTGTTGTATTCTATTAAGTCTAATACCAGACGTACATTGTTATGTATAGATCTGCCTCTCATAAACCCAGATTGTGTTTCGCTTATTATTTGGGGGAGACCATGTTTCAGTCTATTTGAGAAGATGTGTGTTAACAGTTTATAGTCGTTGTTAAGGAGAGTAATTGGACGCCAATTTTCAAGATTTTTTTCATCTTTACCAGGTTTGGGAATAAGTACTATTACCCCTTGTTTCATGGTGTTAGGGAGTGACAAGTTGGTTATTATTTCATTCAAAGTGAGGAATAAAATGTCCTTGATATCCTCCCAGAAATGTTTGTAAAAATTGGCTGTGAGGCCATCTTGTCCAGGTGAGCGATCTGGTATTAAACATTGCATAGCCTTTTCTAATTCATCATGAGATAGAGGTGCATCGCAACTTAATTTGAAATCTTCCGAAATATGTGGGATGTGCTCTTTAATTGTGTCAAAAAAAGTGTCAGCTGCCTCTGATGAGAAGTTGCTAGAGTATAATGAGTTATAAAAGGCGAAAACCTCATTTGCTATAGTTTTGTGGTCAGAACATTCAGTGCCATTTATAAGTAATGTTTCTAAGTTGTTTTTCTCCTGTCTCACCTTTTCTAATCTACAAAAGTAGGCAGAATTTCTTTCACCTTCCTCTATCCATTTGGCTCTTGATCTAATATAAGCCCCTTTGGCTTTTTTGGTGTAGATGTTGTCTAATTTAGTTTGTAAGTTAAGTAGTTTCCTTTTGTCAGAGTCACACATACTGGGCTTGTTGCAGCATATATAAATTTCCCTTAACAGATCATTTTCCTCTAGCTGAGCAGTGCGCTTTAATTCTTTGCTAAAGGATATAGAGAAACATCTGATCTTGTATTTGATATATTCCCATTTTGAGGTAAAATATAAAAGGCTTTCATCCTCAGAGATGACTTTGATGATGCTCTTTATCCCCATGCAAAATATTTCAGAATTTAGAAGATTTGCATTGAATTTCCAGTAACCCCTATTGCGTTTAACAGAGTTGGAAGGCTTCAGCAGTAAACTTATGAGACAGTGGTCTGATAAAGGGGCAGCAGAAATTGAACAGTCGCTGATAAGTTCTTTAAGAGAGTCAGAAACAAGCCAGAAGTCAATTCTGGACCTACATGAGCCATCTGGCTTGAACCAAGAGAATTCTTTTTTGTCTTGATGTGAAGAACGCCAAGGGTCTATCAGATTGTGAAGGTTACAAAAATTACACAGATGAGGATTATAGTGATGGTTAACAAACTTGGTAGGACAACGGTCTAACCATTCATCACAAACCATATTAAAGTCACCCCCCAGTACAATGTTGTCTGTAGGGTAAACAAGTTTAAGTTCTTTGATGATGTTGTCGATTTCAGAGAGTAATACCTTGTTTTGGTTAAGGTTGTTGTGACCGTAGACGTTACCCAAAATAAAAAAGGAGTGTCCAATTGAGAATACACAAAGGATCCAATGTCCATCTGAGTCTTTTCTGGTGGTGAGAATTTTACCAGGGAAGTTGTGTAGAAGAATAGCAGTACCAGCTGAGCGGTTAGTACCATGTCCAAAAAATATTTTGTCGCCCCATTGGTTAGACCAGAACTTTTCATCAGCCTCTATGGAGTGAGTCTCTTGCAGTAAAACAATGTTCGGCTTCTTATGTTTGCAAAAAAGAAAGACAGCTTTTCTTTTGATACTGTCTCTGAGGCCCCTTGCATTAAAAGAAAATAAATTAAAATCTTCTTTAATAGAAAACATTAAAAGGAAGAGTAAAAAATAACACAGAACAAAACAATAATAAAGGATGGAAAAATAAAACTCTGAACTCGAAGTAACTTCTGGGAGTTACAGGAATAAACCTTTCCTGTAGTAGGTAACTAGGCAAAACGTATCCCCTTTAGGTAATCAATTCAAGCATGTCCCTCTATACTTTACCACTTTAGGTGGTCTCAATGGCAACCCCGTCGATGTAGCCTACCGGCCCCTTGAAGTATCCATGTTGACCCGCCTCTCTTGCCGCCTTGATCTGTGGCCACACAGCCTCTCTCGCCTTCTTGTCCTCCGGGAGAAGGTGTTCAGCGAAGTTGATGTTGAGCTTTGAGCACACCATCGAGCCTTTGGACAGACGCCACAGCTCATCTCGGAAGTGTCGCATGGTGAACTGTATGACGATGTGTCGGTGTTTGTTGTTCTCCTTTTGGCCCAGGCGATGCACGGAGTCGATGACAAAGTTGATTTTCTCTGACCAGTGTGGGGCGATCTGTGTGATGATACGGCATACTTGATCCCGTGTGTTTTCGTCACCCTTTTCCTTTAGCCCACGCAGTTTCAGGTTCCATCGACGCTTATAGCGCGCCAACTCCAAGACCTTTTCTCGGAGCTCGGCGTTCTCTTTCTCCAAATTAGCCACTTTCTTTTGAACAGTAGCATTTTCCGATTTGCATACTTCGATTTCTTTGGCATTAAATTCAACGGTTTTGGACACCTCGGCTATGTTTGAGGTGTTTTCTTTCAATTGCAAGTTCATTTCTTGTAGCATAGCTGAGAGGTTGTTTACAGCAGCTAGGATTGTGGCATTGGTTACCTCGGAGTCTTTCATGGTGGACTCGTGCAGTCTGATTTTCTTTGCATCAGTTGATGGCTTTGTTGGAGTGTCAGGTAAAGGACGGGAGTTTTTCGCGGCCGAAGTCTCCATGTCTTCTTCCACAGGTGCCACGCTGTTGCAGTAATCGTGTGGGGCTAGGGCAGCAGCAGTTGTTGACTTAGTCTTCTTAGCGACGTTGTCCATGGTCAAATTTTGCGGTGAAATAACTCAATAAACTTGGAAATCACTTAGAAATTATTTTTTTAATTTTGTGACGAGAGGGACTTGATGTATAAAAAGTTTGGGGAATGGACCGCGAAGAGTACTGGATGAAGTGTGCACTCAGTTCGCCATCTTGCCCCATGAACCCCCACGTCCGTTCTGTCTTCTCGCTCAGCAGAAAGAGAAGTACTCAAGCATAATATGACGATGTTATCACGAAGGAACATACCCCAACCCCCCTCAATAAATGAAAAAAAAAAAACAGATTTGGCATAATATAAAAAGGGCGATTTTTACTCAGAAAAAGCGGAAATCCGCTGGAAAGCGGAAAACTCTCATCCCTGTACCTTAAAAGGGAAGATGAGATGCTTCACGATGGTTCCAAATGGCTTCCCCAGCGCCAACATGTCCGCCACAGCCATGCTACCCATCGGATATTTGGCCACCACCACCTTCGTGAAGGGCTGAAATTCATCAACATGGAGCAGAGAGTCAGAGACTCCAGAGCATCATCAGAAACATACACAGTCATAACGATCAACTCCACAGGGGGAGGAGAACTTCATCATCATCACCATTGTGTACCTTAGGAGGGTGAAAAAAGCGTTCAGAAGGTGAGGACAGGTCTCCTAAAAAAAACACACACACAAATAACATGCATTAGCATCAGATACAAAAGATAAATGTATGTTGAGGAAAGACAAGAAAACAATAAAACACCATAACTAATTAAAAAAAGAAAAAGGAAAGGAAGAGCAGAGAGTAAATATACAGAATAAAAAAAATAGAATAAAAAAAGAAGATGAAAGAAAGAAAATGAGATTAAAAAAAGAAAGAAGCAGCACAGATTAGATCAAAGCAAATAAAGAGAGAAGGATTATGGGTGAAGAAGAGATAAAAATAAAGGATAAAGGAGAGCAATAGAAAGCATGAACAAAAAAGGCAGGAAAAGGAAAAAAATCTATATTTTATATATATGAAATTAAAAAGAAAGAAAGAGTATACAGCAAATAAAAAATCAAAGAAAGAAAGAGCTCCATTAAAGCAAGACACTCTTGATTTCATAAAATCGGTGAAATTTAGTTGCCTCTGAAATTTGGTCATTGTGATATATGTTTATTTCTGTAATCTCTCTCTCAAAAAAACAAAAAAAACCCGCCATTCTGTGACTGGGAAGTTATTTATTTTGAGGGGATTCCCGCACAAATAATATGCATGAAATCGCTCGCTTTGCGCAGTCAAGCAGAGAGAGAAAGTCCGCTGTGCGCATGCACAAGTTTTCATTGACCGGGCTCTGACCCAGTTACGTCATTTCACGGCGAGACGAGGAGCTAATCATAACATTCGCATTGCAAGTTCAGTACTCAAGTTGTGACAGAAAACATGATGGAGCCAATGGATCCTACACATCAACTGCTGGTTAGTCTGTTTCTCCCTCTCGTAAATATTGTAATTAGTGAACAGCATGCTGCAATTAGCCTAAATATGTATCTTTTTGAGGCGAACTTGAGCCGGGTCACTCATCTTATCGAAGTCCGTTTTTCATTGAGCGTATTCTAGCCAATATTCGTTAGTCATAACAAAAATTATGTATTGATTTCACAATGTAAATATTATTCCTGTGCATCAGATAGTTTACATAGAAGGTCCTTTTTGATCATTGTACTGGTGAAGACCGCTGAGTGAAAATGTGTGTAATTCGACTATACACAGGGATGAGAATGAAAAATATTTAAAAAGTCTGAAAAAAGCCAGGGGTTTGGAGGTCACAGGCACCCAGAGGGGCCCAGGGGCAGAGCCCC
>JAOBRE010000024.1:14844516-14855431 GCA_027574745.1 Occidentarius platypogon
GTACCCCGCCTTTCGCCCGTAGTCAGCTGGGATAGGCTCCAGCTTGCCTGCGACCCTGTAGAACAGGATAAAACGGCTAGAGACGATGAGATGAGATGTCACATCGGAGGGATTCAAGCTCAGTCCATGTTGTGTGTTGGCAAGTGAAGTAGTAAGACTAGCTGCTCATTCTCATTCTCATTCTTTTCCGACCAATATACAGTTCCTATTTCCATTTGTATATACTGTAAATAAAATTGTAAATACAGAGTTTGTGAGTTTGTTACTTGCATTTATTTCAGTTCAGTAAAGGCTGTTTCTTTTAAGCTAGGCAGTAGACGGGAAATATAACCAGCTAGAACATGGCAGAATTCACATATAAATAACAACAAATTGACAAATAATTGACAAATGACAAATAATTTGAAAAATTTTATTACATAGACCTAAAACTGAGCTTCCCTTATTTCAAAGACCACCAGCCGCCACTAACTGCTAGTAAGGAAACGTGCTTTAATTCTGCTTGTCCATGGGGCTGCGTATGTCACACAGCTCTAGCAAGCATGATCATAGAAAACATATGCATTAGTTTTCTCACATCTAACAAAGAAAGTTAACCCACTAAACAATAACCTTTTGTGACAGTTTTGTTACATTGGCAATTTTCCAAATGTTATAGAAGACGCAAGTGGAGACAACACAAATGGAATGCGATAATTGCACCCTTTCATATAAAATTGATTCCACTGTCCACAGTAGTCTTTTCATTATTGCATCATCAGCTATATCATTGCTATTCATACTGTTTACTTGTCCTGACAGAAGAATAAAAACTTCCTTTATTACCATATTTATCTCCCTATTACCAGACTTGCATTTTCTCTTGAGCCTTAATCTTTTTTGGCAAATCTGTGGTTTATACTTTCTCCTATTTCACAGCAGTTTTTAAACTCCAAGACACAGAATGTATTTATTAGGCATCCCAGCCACAGTTTATGTGATGAGCTATAGCCTCAGTAAATTAAACATTATTGTCAGACTCATGGTATCTCTTTTGGGGCCACAAGAAGTCATATATTTCACTGCACCTGCTCATGTATGTATGTACATCTAGCCCTCAGGACCACTTAATGACGGCTGCCCTGGACTAGGAAGTGCTAACTAAAGATCTCTGCTGCAGTATTATTGGTTAGCATCTGACTGCCACAACGAGTGTCTGTCTGTGATTTACTTGTACTAGGTTTACCTGGTCAGTACTAGAATGACTGCAGAACAGAACAGCTGTTTGAACTGCATAAATAAATTTTAAAAATCCGCTTTGGGGATAATTCTGGATTCTGGGATAATTCCAATAGTTATGTACACAATTCATATTATTTAAAGAAATCCAGTAACTGTACTATTGTTTACTTATTTTTCCCCATACGGTACATCTGGAGGTGAGTAGTGTCATAAAACAGTCATATAATATGTACTGTGTATATAACTATGCCTGCATGTGTGTCTGTTGCAGGTGGCCTTGTGCTCCAATACAGTGCACCAGTACTGTTTGGCACTGGTGGTGGATGTGCATGGAGTTGGAGAGGGGGTGTTAGCTCTCCCAATTAAGGCTAGGTAGGACATTTATGGCGACCCCTTCAAGTATGTTCATAAAGTATATAAGTATACAGTATAAAAGGTTATTTCTTTACTGACGATTCTCTCTACAGCTGTGTTGTTCCTGAAGTGCACCTGGCGAGTTCTCTGCTTCAGTTTCAGCACTGCTTCCTGGGTTATCCCTATGAGCAGACCATTACACTGATTAATGACACAAACCTCCCTGCATGTTATGGCCTTCTAGCCCAGGTAAAATGACTAAGTTCATTATCTTGTGGTTAAGGATAGAAAAGGAAATCTTGAGATAAACATGACTGAGAAGAGGATTAAGGCTCTTCTTATCCCAAGTATTACACAATTAAATAGGCAGTACTGTATATTATGCATGTCTCTCTGACCAGCATGTGAACAAGACTGTGTCTGTGCATATGTAGGAGTATGAGGAGAATCCGTCTCTACTGTACTCTACTGCTCATCCACGAGGAGTGATTCAGCCATCTAGTACTGAGCAGATTCCTCTGGTTCTTCAGGCTAAAACAGTGGGCCAAGTGCAACTTACTGCTCTCATTGCAATTTTAGGCCAACAGGATCCTCCACTGGTGAGCATGTGTGTATGTGAGCACATATGTATCAGACAGAGATACAGGCAAAGAGACTTGACCAGTGAATATTTTCATGTCTACAGTGTATATTATTTCAATATCACTACATATTGACTCAGCAGTAATTTTTTTCAATTTCATTCAATGCCCCCTTCCTCCTCTCCGTCTCCCACAGGAATTGCTCCTGTCCTGTATTGGCCAGGGTCCAGCTGTTTCCCTCTCTGCCACCGAGCTACACTTTGGCACCATCCCAGTGCTCACGGACATCCCAAGGACACTGCAGTTGTTCAACCAGTCCCCCATCCCGGCCTGTTTCTTGGCACAAATGGTGGGTCTAACCCTATTTTAATCGTAGCCAAAATGTGACAAGAAGTGACAGGTATACTTTCTCTTTATACTTGGCCATGCTTTTTTCCTACAATCCACATGCTAGTTAAATTTTACTCTTAATTAATTCTCAGCTTAATTGAGTGTATAATGAATTAGGTGATTGACTTGGCTTGGTGATTGGTTTGTTGGCTCTGGAGTTAATTAGCTCTCAATGACTGCACATTAAACACTGCCCTGTCATTCCTTTTCTATTAGACTAAACAGTTGCATCAGGCCACAGTCTGATGCAGAAGGAAGGAGTCTTCTTTATTGTCTGTTCTTTAAAAAAAAGAAAAAGTGATATTTTTGGGGCTTAATCCAATCGCCCAATAACCAACACTTGCTGGCCACTTTAATAAGAGCACCAGTACCCCTCCTCATTCATGCAATTATCCAATAATGTGGCAGCAGTGCAAAGGATAATATCATGCAGATACAGGTCAAGAACTTCAGTTAATGATGAGAGCAAATATGCAGAAAAATGTAATATCAGTGACTAAGACAGTGGTTTATTGTGAAACAAAAAAGCCTCCAGTGTGGGCATAAATGCCTTGTTGTTGAGCAAGGTCAGAATTGTTCAGAGTCACAAAGATCACATTTCCCCCCCATTCTGATGCTTACATGTACTCTTAGGTTGTATCTAATTTTGAATACATGTGGGCCACTGCACACATATGTTGACATTAGGTGTCATCAGTGGTGGAATTTTGCCATTCTTAAAGTTGCACCATTAAATAAATTCTCTGACCATATCTCTCCCTGTTGAACTGGATCTGACCCCTAATGAACTGTACATTGGTAAAGCAAGAGGCTTAATAAAGCTTTTTTTCCAGCTCCAATGAAGCACAGATTTTCCTGAATTATATTACAGGCCTTCAAAGATATGGGCTTCCACCCAGGCAGAAGTGCTATAGTGTGTCAAGAGTATTTTTTTTAAAAATAATATCTGATTAATTTGTTTTTTATATGTTTGTGGAGGTGTCTTTAGTAATCTTTCAGATTTTGGAACAACTAGACATTTATTTCAATTTTAAACCTCTCCAACGTGATGAAGTTCAAACAATCAGTGGTGTTAAACCTTGCTAATGCAACCCTGATCGGATTATTGAAATTTCAGCCCTCTTGCTTTTCATTTGGATTCTTATCTCAAGGGGAAACCATCCTGTTTTTGAACCAGTCCCCTATTGACTGACACTCTTTCTCTGCTCTGTGTGTATGTGTGTAAGTGTAATAAAAGCTGAGACAGCGTCTATGACTCCCAGATGACGCCTCTGTATTCTCACATGGCTGAAACAATTTGTCTCCTTTGCTGAGTGCCATCATCATTGAAGAGAATGATGTGCTTGCCATTTTCCTCTGCTCCAAGGGCAATCTTTGCTGCTGTTTGTACCACTGATTTGATCATACAACAGGCTCTGTTCGTTTTTGTTCTGGGAACTAAAGAGTTGGCAACAGACTTGAGGCTGTAAAACTGCCCACAATGTCTTGTAAGAGCATTCATTATTTTGTCGAGTCTGATTCAAACTGGAGCCCAGGGTGTAGGCTCTGGTTCTTCGTTTGGTTGTCCTCCATTCATCCTCCACATTGGCAGAGCTGAGTGCTAATATGATTCGGGAGAGTACATAGACTGTGAAAGTGTGCCTTGAAGGTCGTTTGTAGAATTCTGGCTTAAGCACAGCAACTTTAAGAAACTGGGGTGAATTTCTGCTGAAATAGCAATGTAATTGCACATGTACATTTCAAGAATAATGTTAACGTTCAAATGCATTAATACATGCATTAATTTTAACTGAGCTTTCCTACTATTCTATAATAAAGTTTTAATTCATTTCATAACCATTTTACATGATAAATAGTTTAACCATATTAAGCGGCAAGATCTATGAGGATCTCTTAAGGCTAATTTACACCAGAACTGTTTGTGAGGCATTTTTCAGTTGCCTGTCTGACATCCACCTTTTGTTACAAAGAGAATTGCATTGGATTCAATGCAGCAGTTTAGACTGCTAATGCTTCAAATGCATATTATGTCCACAGAAACACAGTAGAAGCTTTTTAAATGCTTCAGTTCTGTTTTTTAGTGCGCAAAGCCTGCTGTTGCAGTCTCAAATCTTGAAAATCGCACTTCAGAAATGAAGGCAGTATAAACTGATAAATGCATACATTCACTTAAGTTTCGCTCACATCTACATCTCGCTTGCTGTATAAATTATCTTTAAGATCTGTGGTTTTACCTTAATATAGTTGAAAGTGTTATGTTGTAATTTAGGCTTTACTTACAGTTTTGTGACATGGTGGTGTAAGTGGTTAGCACTGTCGCCTCACAGCAAGAAGGTTCTGGGTTAGAGCCCAGCGGTTGACAGGGGCCTTTCTGTGTGGAGTTTGCATTTCTCCCCGTGTCTGCGTGGGTTTCTTCCGGGTGCTCCGGTTTCCCCCACAGTTCAAAGACATGCAGTTAGGTTAACACGGGATGGCCTTGGGCTGAAGTGCCCAAGAGTGACGGCGCACATGTACACAGCAGTTTTGCTCTCCTATGATGAACTAAATTTCGTTGTACATTTGTGCAGTGACAATAAAGGCATTCTATTCTATTCTATTCTATTCTATTCTATTCTATTAAAATCAAGAGATGTTCAGGATTATTAAAATATCATTACATGAATGAAGGGTTTGGGTTTTTTTTTACATTCAAGAAGTCTTATAATAAATGTCAGACAGTGCAGAAATGCAATACAATTCAAACAAGTATCCATATCACATGATTATATTTGTATTACTATAAGAATAGATGTAAATAGATGGCATGATGTTTAAATATTTCTCCTGTACCACTCTGTCTTTCAGATGCTGGTGTGTGTTGAGCACGAACAGGAGCGGATGCAGTTTTACTGCCGCTCATGTCAGCGTCTGTTGTGCGCGCTCTGTAAGCTACGTCGTGTTCACAATGGGCATAAGGTCATGCCCATTGCACACGCCTACCAGACTTTGAAGGTAGTCCCTTAAAAAAAATACTTTCCAGTGTTTTATAAAGCAATACCTGTCATCTGGACACTCAGTGGACACTTTAATAGGAACACCTCTACCCCTGCTTATTCGTGCAATTAGCAATTAGGCTCTGCACATGTTCTATTAATGTCAATACAGGTTCTGTTAATATTCACATCAGACATCAGAAAGGGGAAAAATTTGTTCTCAGTGTCTTTGATCAGTGTACATAGAATGGTGTGAAAAACAAAAAAATATCCAGTGAGCAGTAGTTCTGCAGGTGGAAATGCTTTGTTGTTGATAGATGTCAGTGGAACATAACCAGGTTCAAACTGATTCCTGGATGACAGGAAGTAGAACAAACCACTACCACTGTAGCCTCCCCACATCAAGGTCTCATCATGCTGTGCATTCTGAGATGTTTTTCTGTTTACAACCACGGTTGTATTTGAGTTACTATAGCCTTCCTGTCAGCTTCAACCACTCTGGTCTTCCCCCCCTGCTGAACTGCCACTCGCTGGATGTGTTTTCCTTTATACACAATTACTTGTAAACTCAAGAGACAGTTGTGCTTGAAAATCCCAGGAGATCAGCCATGTTTGATGAAATACTCAAACTCAAGCCCTTCTGGCACCAACAACCATGCCATGATCAACCTTACTGAGATCATGTTGTTTTTCCCTCATTATGATGTTTGATGTGTTCATGATAACAATGTTTAAGGTATTAGTAAAGTCAGTGAGTGAATTCTTGTTTTATTGTTTACCATGATGATACTAATCTTTACAGTGACACACCAAAAGTAAACTGAAAACAAAACTGCATTAGTGACAAAACTACAAAATTGTCTAGACTGCTATACTGGTTTGGCTTGTTAGTAGAAAGTACAGTATGAACCTGGAGTAGAAAGTACAGTATGTACCAGGAGATACAGTGTCTTCTATGGTTATTGGTACGCCTTGTAAAGATTAGCTAAAAAAAAGGATTAGACAAAATTCCACCTTTATCCTAGTCAGCATGTCACCTGAAACACTGCTCTTATTTATTATTTGTGGACTTTTTCGAAGTTTTTCGAAGAAAACTAAGGTGTTTGTACAATTCATTATGACATTGAACTGCGTTATGCTGAATAAGTCACATCACATTTGTCAGGTACGAGTAAGGCGGATGTAAGTGCAGAAGTGTAAGTTTAATGATAAAGTATAAACACACACAAAGGCAACCAGTCCAAATCGACAGGCAAAATCCAAAATGTGAAACAAGCAAAGGGTTGGGCGAGGCGCAAATAGGATATCAGAGGCAAAGTGAGAAAGGGAATGAGAAACAGGCACAGGAATCAGGAAACAGGAAATCAGAAACATGGGTAGAAAGGCTCGTTAATGGGTACTGACATATCGTAATACTTCGCAAAGATCGTGCATCAGCACAGTCCGTAAATAGGTGCACATAGCTCCTTAATTGAGTTCAGGTGTGCATCGTTAATGGTGCGTGTGCTGGAGTCCGCTCGATTCACGCGCAGCCCAGGGCACGCCTTCAGGTGCATGCGCCACAGCGCACAGGACTGACAGAACCGCCCCCCCAAAGAGCTCCCTCCAGGAGTGAAAATCCATCATTCTTGGCTCTGGTGGGGGTTTGGGCTCAGGCTCAGGACAAGACTTAGACTCCTGACTAGGAGTGGGCTTGAGCTCGGGACTTGACTTGGGCTCTGGGCTGGAAGCACGCTCAGACTCTGGACTTGACTTGGACCCTGGACATGGCTCGGATCCAGGACTTACAGTGGACTCAAGTTCCAGGCTGGATTCAGGCTCTGGAGATGACTTGAGCTTTGGGCTGGACTCTGGCTCCAGCTCAGGAGATGACTCAGGCTTGAGCTCTGGCTCTGGTTCAGACTCAGGGCTGGTTGTGTGCTCGAGCTCAGGGCTGGACTCTGGCTCAAGCTCAGGAGATGACTCAGGCTATGGTTCTGGAACTGGCTCGGACACAGGGCTGGAAGTGAGCTCAAGCTCTGGACTTGACTTGGGCTTTGGACTGGAGTCGAGCTCTGGGGATGACTTGGGCTCAAGGCAGGAAGCAAGCTTTGACTCGGGCTCCAGGCTGTACTCAGGCTGAAGTAGAGGACTCAAGCTCTGGGGATGACTCAAGTTCTGGGCTGGACTTTCTGGAACTGACTTGGACTCAGGACTTGGCTCTAGTTTGAATTCAGGACGTAACATGGACTCAGAACTTGGCTCTAGTTCAAACTCTGGACTGGACTCAGGCTTGGGCTCAAGATCTGTCAGCACATTCTTTTGGTCCTGGTTAGGACCTGGCGGCGGGACGACGATGACGTCTTCATACCTGGGCGGTGGGGGAACGACGCCTTCATAGCCAGCCGGTGGGACGATGCCTTCATAGCCGGGCGGAGGAGGAATGACGATGCCTTCATAGCCAGCTGAGGCAGAGGTCACTCCATTGTCCTCTAACACAGGTTCTGGAACAGGCTCAGGTTCTGGCACTGGCCTTGACTCTGGCATAGGCACTGGAGCTGGCACAGGCATTGACTCTGGCATTGGCTCTGATGCTCTAGCTGACATGGGCACTGGCTCTGGAGTAGACACTGGCACAGGCTCTGATGCTGGCACTGGAGCTGACTCTGGTGCTGGCACTGGTTCTGGAGTAGACACTGATGCTGACTCTGACTCCAACTCTGGCACTGGTTCTGGAGAAGACATTGGCGCTGACTCTGGCACTGGTTCTGGAGCTGACACTGGCTCTGACTCCAACTCTGGCTCTGACGCTGGAGCTGGCACCGGCTCTGACACTGGCACCAGAGCTGGCTCTGATGCTGACTCAGATTCTGGCTCTGACACTGGAGCTGGCACCGGCTCTGACACTGGCACTGGAGCTGCCTCTGGTTCAGGCATGGGTTCTGATGCAGACTCTGGTTCAGGCATTGATTCAGGTGCTGGCTGTGGCTGAGAAACCAGCTCTGGAAGGACAGCCTCTTGGAGGGGCTCAGTAACAACAGCCTCCTCTGCTGTCTCTACATCAGCCACTGGAGGAAGCTTTGGAGCGATGGCCTCCTCCACTGTGTCAGCCACTGGAGGAAGCTCTGGAGTGATGGCCTCCTCCACTGCGTCAGCCACTGGAGGGAGCTCTGGAGTGACAGCCTCCTCCACTGCATCAGTCACTGGAGGGAGCTCTGGAGCGATGGCCTCTTCCACTGCATCAGTCACTGGAGGGAGCTCTGGAGCAACAGCCTCCTCTGCTGCTGCTATGTTGGCCATTGGAGTGATCGTCCCACCCAAAAAAATTTTCATGGGATTCCTCCTTTTACAAAGATTCAAAAATAAACTGGAGCATGGCTAAGAAAGTCTGTGAACTCCAAAGGCATTGGTGCTTAACTTGGATCAGGTAATCCACCCATCTGTGTGCTCGTCCAGCAATAAACGTGAGGATAAAGCTTACCCAGATGGGTTCTGGTGGCTTGGGCTCTTAGAGGTCCTCAGAGAAGAAGTCATACTGCATGATGAATCCCATAGGGTGATATATTCTGTAAGTAGGTTGCCGGGGGACTCCAGTCAGACTTCAGTCAGAAATACGAGGCGAGGGGCTGAGACAGAGACACCCAGAAGCGGTGTGGGATAGTGTACTGGAAAACTTCTGCTACATCCATTGTAGGCAAAGTATTCTGTCAGGTACAAAGTAGGCGGATGTACATAAGTGCAGAAGTGTAAGTTTAATGATAAAGTACAAATACACACAAAGGCAACCAGTCCAAATCAACAGGCAAAATCCAAAACGTGAAACAAGCAAAGGGTCAGGTGAGGTGCAAACAGGATATCAGGGGCAAAGTGAGAACGGGAATGAGAAACAGGAATCAGGAAACAGGAAATAAGAAACACGGGTAGAAAGGCTCAGTAATGCATACTGACGTATCGTAATAGTTCGCAAAGATTGTGCATCAGCACAGTCCTTAAATAGGTGCACAGAGCTCCTTAATTGAGTTCAGGTGCGTGTCCTTAACGGTGCGCGTGCTCGGAGTCAGCTTGACGCATGCACAGCCCGGGGCGCGCCTTCAGGTGCACGCACCACAGCGTGCAGGACTGACAACATTGAAGCAGTTATGAATCAAGTTATATTGAATCACTAGCTGTTAACTATAGAGATGTGCATTATATTATCTCAGAAGGACCTGCATACAGTACATGCACCCAGTGTAAATATGTGACCAAAGACATTTGTGAAAGCACTGTCATAGTGTTTATTGTGCTTGAGTGACTCATGTTGTGATTTAACAGGAAAAAATTACGAAGCAGATGAACTACATTCTGTCTCATCAAGAGAGAGTGCAGGCCCAAATCACTCAAGTGGAGAGTGCCATCGCTCAGACAGAGGTAAATCTTTATGTATTTGACATTTTATCATCTGAATACAGGTCAATTAACGGATGTGGCACTCATGGCTGCAGTGGGGAAAACAGACACACAACCCAGGTTCTCAGTGGAAAGATAAGTGCAGGGAGTGAGAGTGGTGCAATCAGTGCAGGTGCCAGAGGGCCTGAGCCGGCCTAAGGCGGCATTGCATGCGGGGGCTGGCTACATCTGGGTCTTTCAGCGACCCTCCAGAGGCAAGGAGAGTGGGGGCGATTGCCAGAGAAAGCATTGTGATCTCAGTTGTCCTCTTTGTTGTCATCGGCAAAGTTGCCTGAGCTGAGAGAGGAGGTGGGAATCAGTTGTCATGCACAAAATAAACTCCAATAACCTCTGTTGTGGCTCCTCTTTATATCCCCCTGGCTGCTCAAGGAGGATAGATTGAGGCACCATTCATGCCGCTCTAACCGTGTGCAATTAGCAGGCCCCACCCTGTGGCCATGCTGCTTTCAGTCATCCAAAACAGTTGTGCTGAAATGTTGCTGTCTTTTCAGTACCGCAGGAGCAGTGGAATGAGGAGCGATGCACTGCTTGGGCAGCGGTTTCCTTGAGCTGCCGTCACACTGAAATTTGCTGAACAGGTCAAAATAGCTGATGTTAAACCTGAACTAAAAACATGTCTTCCAAAATATTATTGCATTAAGTTCTTTAATGAACAGGGAAAGTCACATTTACACTCACCGGTAATTATTATGCAATTATCCAACTGGCCAATCATATAGATACAGGTCAGGAGTTTCAGTTAATGTTCACATCAAGTATCAGAATGTGGAAAAATATGATCTCAGTGACTTGAACAATGGCATGTTTGTTGGTGCCAGACGGGCTGGTTTGATTATTTCAGAAACTGCTGATCTCTTGGGATTTTCACACATAACAGTCAGTGACCGACAATAAACCAAAAATTCACTTGTCCTTCGGGCAAGTGAGTGTTGACTTTTACTTGTCCGAAACCAATTTTACTTGTCCGAA
>JAOBRE010000024.1:14867439-14879049 GCA_027574745.1 Occidentarius platypogon
GGCTACTATCTAATAACTTTAAAAGTATGCTCTTTTATAAACGAAATAGAGGTAAACTATTTGTACCTAACAACTTTTTATGCAAACATTCAAATGTAAATACAATATTATGCACACTATGCAACAGCAGTTTTGCACTTTTCAAGTTATTTAAATAAAGTGTGATTGTCCTTAAACAGAATGTCTATGATGACACACAAAAGCTTTTTATTATACATCATGAAAAAAAATTTGCTTGCATTCTGTATCTAGCGAGTTCCTGAAGCAAGAGAGACTATTCTTTTTTTAAAGATTTTTTTTCACCTTTTATTGGATAGGACAGTGTAGAGACAGGAAATGAGCAGGAGAGAGACCGGGAGGGATCGGGAAATGACCTCGGGTCGGAATTGAACCCGGGTCCTTGGATTTATGGCATGGCGCCTTAGTCGACTGAGCCACGACGCCCCAAGAGAGTCTATTCTTAACAATATATAAAATGCACGCTGAAATCGATACGCTTTGGCACATTACTGTGGGTTCTGACAAGGGATTTGTTTGACCTTATCATTTGCGAAGATAGTAGTAAGTTCAGAATTAAAGGTAGACTGCCTTTGATTTTTCAAGTTTACATCGTAAAAAGAATTTTCCGACACCCGATTTGTTTTTCTTTAGCGGACCGAAAGCTACTGAATTCGAACCAGACTTCCGATTTTTAGGTTTTTTTTAAAATCGAACAATGAATGAATTTAGGGCTATGTGGCTCTAAATTCTCCACTATTTTTTCCTGCTTCACCGTGACCCAATTCAAGATGCTACATCATGCATCACGTGGTGAGTTTTCCCCGTTCACGCAAGGCATTGTGGGATGCAAATTTGAAACAGGAGAAAAAAATGGAGGACGTGAGTGCGCGAATTAAATGTGAAAGACCAACTACAGTAACGGAAAGTGAGAAGAAAAGACGTTATGTTGCGAAGGAAAGGAAACGCAGGACCAAATTAATAAATATCGGTGGTCAGCGAGCACCTCGGTGTGATCAGCTGTTAATTTAGCGACAGAATGATGTAACGGTCCGTGCACAGTCAAGGTAAACCTGCGCATGTGCACACAGACTTCCTCGGTCTTCTTGACTGCGCAAAGCGAGCGATTTCATGCACATTATTTGCTTGGGAACCCCCTCAAATTAAATCACTTCCCAGTCATAGAATGGCCTGATGTTTTGTGAGATATTACAGAAATAAACATGTATCCCAATGACCAAATTTCAGAGGGAGCTAAATTTCACCGATTTTCTGAAATCGAAAGGCCGCCTAGCTTTCAGTGCATTGTTTGTTTTAACAAGACATTCAGATGAGTTCCAGTGAAGCAGTGGTTTGACCAATGATGGATAATTTTCACCCAGCTGAAAAAAAAGCAATTCACGTTTTCAAAACATTACATTACAGGCATTTAGCAGACACCCTTATCCAGAGTGACATACAACAAGCAGTTGGAGGTTAGGTGCCTTGCTCAAGGTCACTTCAGCGAGTCCTGCTGGTGTAGGGAATTGAACCAGTGACCTTTGGGTCTGTTTCTCTAACCTTTAGGCTATCAAAAATGAATATATGCTAACTTATACCATGTTAAAAGTCCTTACAAAAACATATAGATATATTTTTTTCATATGTGAGACCCAGCCGCACATTTTTATTATATTTATATGACGTCAGAAGAATCCTAACTGGAAATCTGAGTGACTGTTATACTAATCACCTCTCACATCACACAGGGATGTGGTTATAGTGGTGGAATGAGATGCAGACAGGAAACACGCATAATAAAATTTATTCTGCTTTCCACACCACAGATCACTTGGGGAAACTTTCAAGATTGGCCAAACATGAAACACTGATTTGAGTGTAATATGCTTAGCAGACAAACTTTGATGGTTGTCCTTAAACCACTGCCAGGCAAAGACGATGACGAGAGGCTTAAAAGAATCCAATATACTGTAAAGCAAAACATTAACTAGGCATTGTTCTGCCTTATATAGAAAAGAGTGTTACCAAAATATGAATTATGTAATTCCAATGGGAATATTACATTTATAACTATAGCAATGTAAAAATTATCTTTGGTCTTATGACACCAGTCATAAACAGTATTTGACTTGTATTTTTTTTTTCTTATAAACAACATCATACCAAAGGGTCCTGATGACAATGTAAGAGGGATACAAACGCTGGTTATGCTAGTTTTAGGGCTCAGGGCCTCACACAAGAAGCTTGTTCCTTCTTGAACAGAGGCTGATGGTCACCTAATTTAATGGCTGGAGAGTAGTATATGCACAGGGGAACACATCAACAAGCTGGAACTGAGGGGGCTCCATCTAGCCCTCAGGATTTTCTTAGCCATTGCCGTGTATTGGTTCTCTCAGACAACATTGTGACAGTTAGACCTATCAGTCATTCGGATGAGGTTGGATGTCTTACTCCACCTTGCATGGAAACTTCTCAGGTAGACATCCATGGTTAGCTTCACTGAGAGTATCGAATGTACCTGGGCTGTACACTGGTGCTACAAACATGCTGTCCAGAAAGGTTTGCTGAATCACAAGTGGACCTCATCAGCAATGTCAGCTCAACACTATCCCAACTGGGGTTCTCCTGGTAGAGCCAGACAACCCACTGGGACAGGATGGCCTTACCATTTACTGGAAGTATTTCTTCTTCTACCACTGTGTTGTGTCCATATGCAATGTGTTTAATGCATATATTGATTGTAATGTGCTGTTAGGAGTCCAGGACACTGGGGGGGGGCACTCGGGTGATGCTCTGGATAAAAAAGGATGAGGAAGAAGTGTAAGAGACGAAGTGAAGTGATGAAGTAAAGTATGCTCTCTGTTCCGCATACTCCTGTGTGGTTTAATGTCTGACTCTGCTGAAGAACCTACACAACAAAGTGGCGACGAGAGAAGGAGTGACAATACAGAAATGGCTCTGCCCTCCTTACAACCTCCTGCTGTATTCCTGGACTGCCCAGGCGAACCGAAACTTCCATTTGCTACTTGGAAAAAGCTGTTCGATAACTACCTGCTTGCTATCGGGGGAAGCGAGTTTCCCGCCGAGAGGAAGAGAGCCTTGCTAATTCACTGCTTGGGAACGGAGGGTAACCGAATCTACAGCACCTTACCACTCGAAAAAGATGATTACGAGGGCTCCGTGAAGGCTTTGGAGAAGCACTTCAGTCCGAAACTGAACATTGTCGCCGAAAGATACCGTTTTAGGCAACGAGCACAAGCTGTAGGTGAGTCAATTGATCACTATGTCGCAGCATTGCGTGAGCTCGTGAAAAAATGTCAGTTTGGAGCTATGGAGGATGAAATGCTCCGGGATCAAATTGTAGAGAAAACAAACAGTTCCCGCATCCGTGAAAGACTTTTAATGGAGGAAGGTTTGACACTGGATAAAACTCTGGATGTAGCCAGGCGTACTGAAGCTGCCATAGCGGATGCAAAGGCGATATCTGTGACTGATACAAAGCCCGTTGCTGCCGTGCAAGTGCAAAAGAAGGCACGTAACCCAAAACAAAAACCTGCTCGTAAAACTGTTGGAGCTACGTCATGCTACCGTTGTGGTGCTGCTGAGCACAAAGCAAATGACAAGTCGTGCCCTGCAAAAGACTCTAAATGCAACTCGTGTGGAAAATTGGGACACTTTTCAAGAGTATGCAAATCCTCCCAAAAGCCAGTTAATGAAGTGACTGTGCCTGAAATGTGTGTTTTAAGTGTTGAAAATAATTTTACTGCTGATGCAACTACACTAATGTGCCCTGTTACCATTACTGTACCAAATACTACTGATGCATGTAATGTGAAATTGCTAGTTGATACAGGATCTGGCGTTTCTATACTACCTGAGAGTGTTTACAATGCCAATTTTAGCTCAGTTAAATTGCATAGTCCAACAGTGCAGCTTGTGACATATTCTAAGGAAAAACTGAATGTGATAGGGTGTCTTAGAGCTGACGTTACTCACAATGACAGTACTGCCTCCACTGACTTTTACATAGTGAAGACAGGGACACCTATACTGGGCATGGACCTGGTGACTGCCCTTCAGCTGCAGATTAAAGGAGGACAGTTAATAACCCAGGCGTCGAAAATCTGTGCAACGCTCCACCAAGCCAAAGCTCCACCTACTCGCCATGAACATGATGGTGAGTCACCTGCCACATTCGGATGTGCGAGGAACTTCGTGCACAAAGTGAAGCTCCAGCCTGATGTGAAGCCAGTGCGACAGAGTCTCCGACACTTACCTCTCTCAGTTCGCGATGCTGTCTCCGAGGAACTCAAGTACCTGGAAAAACACGGCATAATTGAGAAAATTGATGCGTCTGAATGGGTCTCTCCAATTGTGGTCACCAAAAAGAAAACTGGTGGCATACGCATGTGTGTTGACTTGAGAGAGCTCAACAAGGCCGTGATCATGGATAGCCATCCATTGCCACTGATTGAGGACATTCTGTCAGAACTGCGTGGCGCCATGATGTTCTCAACCTTGGATTTGAAATCTGCTTACCATCAACTGACGCTGCATGAAGAGAGTAGGGGGCTCACTGCTTTCATTACACATGAAGGCCTGTACCAGTACTGCAGAGTTCCCTATGGACTGTGTTCAGCCCCAGCAGTTTTTCAAAAGATGATGATGCAGATTCTCAGTGGCATGAAGGGGGTGCAATGCTACCTTGATGATGTCATTACATATGGATCGTCAGAGGCGGAGCATGATGCCAACCTGAGTGCGGTGTTGCGCAAAATCAACGATGCTGGTCTGAAACTCAATGTTGACAAATGCCAACTCCGTCAAACCACTCTAAGCTTTCTTGGCCAAAAGATTGGACCAGAAGGTCTGCTGCCAGATGACTCTCATGTTGCTGCTATCCTGAATGCACCGTCCCCTTCCAATCCTGCAACCTTGCGCTCTTTCCTTGGCCTGAGTGCATGGTACAGCAAAGAGCTCTTCTTCGAAAAGATTGCTCATTCCGCTGGAACAAGGCAGCTCAAGCAGCATTCGAGCAAGTCAAGCAGTTGATCGTGCATAGCACTGCGCTGGTGATGTTTGACCCTAGTAAGTCAACCATTGTCTCAACAGATGCCTCAGATTATGGGGTAGGTGCAGTCTTGACTCAGATGGACAGTAACGGTGCAGAGCAGACTGTTGCTTTTGCATCTCGCAGTCTGTCTGATGCAGAGAGGAAATACTCTATCGTTGAGAAGGAAGCGCTAGCCTGCGTCTGGGCTGCTGAGAAATGGCGGACATGGCTGTGGGGAAGAAGATTCCTGTTACGCACTGATCACCAAGCACTTACCACGCTGCTGACTACCAAAGGCAATAACCGTGCTGGCCTACGGATAGCCAGATGGTCTGCTCGTCTCCTGGAGTTCGACTACGACGTTGAATACAGAACTGGGTCGCTGAACCATGTTGCTGACTGCCTGTCGAGACTCCCACTTCCTGAAACTGACACTGCATACGCGGAAGAGATCGAGTCAGTGGCTGCCATACTCACTGACCTGAGTGCTGTGTCTGAGGAAGACTTTCGTTCAGAGTGCAATGACTGTCCAGTTCTCACTAAGCTCCGTGCACAGATACAGAGAGGCTGGCCGTCACGGAAGTCTACACTCGATCCTGACTTACAGCCATACTTCCCTATTCGCCATGAGCTTGCTGTCATGAATGAATGCATAGTCAGAGGGTCTCACAGATTGCTCGTGCCCGAGTCATTGCAGAAAAGACTAATTGTTCTAGCCCATGAAACCCACCAGGGTATTGTGCGTACCAAACAACGCCTCAGGGAGTTGTACTGGTGGCCCAAAATGGACTTTCAGATAGAGACGTGCATTAAGAACTGCTCAACCTGCCAACAGAATGACAAAACAACTGTCACCCATGATGCTCCACTCCAACCAGTTCCCCTACCAGCTGCTGCTTGGGAAAAGGTGTCCGTGGACATCATAGGCCCGTTTGAGAAAGCTCCTCCTGATTGTAGGTTTGCCATATCACTGGTAGACTACTTTAGTAAATGGCCTGAAGTAGCGTTTGCTCACCGCGTTGACACAGCTACTGTCATCCAGTTCCTGACTGCCATTTTCTCTCGAGAAGGAAATCCAAAGACGCTGATAAGTGACAATGGTCCTCAATTTCTCTCTGCTGAGTTTGCTGACTTTCTCAAAGAGAGTGGAATACAACACCTGAGATCTTCAGTGTACTACCCAAGAGCCAATGGAGAAGTTGAGAGGTTCAACAGAAGCGTTAAGGACTGCTTACAGACTGCATCCATTCAAGGAGAACCATGGAAGTCATTCCTGAGAACTTACCTGAGGGACTACAGAGCAACTCCTCATTCCACCACTGGAGTTTCCCCTTCAGAACTGCTCCATGGCCGGTGAATGAGAACAAAGCTACAGGTGATCGATATGCCTGTCCCACCAACAGATAAGAAAGCTGTGTGAGAAAGAGTGGAGAGTAAACAACAGAAAATGAAAGCGTACACCGATCAGCAAAGACATGCCAAGTCATCCAACTTCTGGCCCGGTGACAAAGTGAGGGTGAGAAAACCATGGAAAGTAAAGAAAGGAGAACTGAAGTTTTCTAAACCTAGAACTGTCGTGACAAAGAAAGGACCGGACACATACTTGTTGGATGATGGAAGAACCTGGAACTCCTCACATCTGTCTGTACTTTCCGACTTGAGCACTGATGCGCATTCTGATAGGGCAATGGACTGTACTGATACAGGGACTGACCAAATAGCTGACTCTGATAGCCAGTCCAGGCCTGTCAGGATTAGAAATGCACCTAGCTGGACCAAAGATTTTGTTATGAAATGATGATATGAAATGTGGCTTACAATATTCAGGTTTTGTTTAAAGCGTTACTGATACATTACTAATACTGTCAGGTTCATCTAGGTTACGAGAAGTATTCTTTGTTCAAAGAGGGAAGATGTTGTGTCCATATGCAATGTGTTTAATGCATATATTCATTGTAATGTGCTGTTAGGAATCCAGGACACTGGGGGGGCGCTCGGGTGATGCTCTATATAAAAAGGCATGAGGAAGAAGTGTGGGGGACGAAGTGAAGTGATGAAGTAAAGTATGCTCTCTGTTCTGTATACTCCTGTGTGGTTTAATGTCTGACTCTGCTGAAGAACCTACACAACAGTAACCACAAGAGTTTGACTTCCTATTCACATCTGTATTGCAGTGTGCCTTACCAGATGGCAGTAGGTACCATTTTTTATGATGGTCTTTGGTATGATCCGACCATGAGTAGAACTCACAAGCTCCCAGTCAAGAGGCAGCCGCACTAACCACTAGGCCAACTCACGGTACCCTTTGCTATGAAACCCCTAAATAAGATTTGGTCCAACCAATTAACATCAGAAGTTACAAAATTAGCTGATTAAGCTTCACTTGTGTGCAATCTAAGTGTCACATAAACTGTCACCTGATGTCAGTATAAATACAGCTGTTCTGAAGGGCCCCAAAGTCTGCAGCACCACTAAGACAGCAACATGAAGATCAAGGAGCACTCCAAACAGGTCAAAATTATGCAGAAGCACAGATCAGGATCATGCTATGAAAAGACATCACACATTATATAAATAACAAAATGGAAAGAATATGGCATCACTCCAAACCTGACAAGAGAAGGTTACCTACCAAAACTCACAGACCGGTCAAGGAGGGCATTAATCAGAGATTCAACAATGACAGATTACATGACAGGCATTCAGCAGACACTCTTATCCAGAGCAACATACAACATACCTCGAGCAGCCTGGGAAGCAGTTGGGGGTTAGGTGCCTTGCTCAAGGGTACTTCATCCATACAGCTGGTCCAAGGAATCGAACCAGTGACCTTTTGGTCCCAAAGCTGCTTCTCTAACCATTAGGCCATGGCTTTTGAAGACACTGCATCTGTCCATAGGACCACTTTAAGCCATACACTCCACATTATGAGGAATTATGTCCTAAAGTGCTCACACATTTTAGTGAGGCTGACAAAATGCTTCAAAGAGAAAAAAGAAAACACATTTGTTATTGTGTGTTCTGTTAACCAGCAAGTTATTTCTACCACTAAGTTAATATAAGCAATACAGGATGAAAGTGTCAATGTTGTGACCTGTACTGTTTTTAAAGTATAGATTGAGACGAGTTGATCTGATTTTATATTTGCTAGCCACATTGCTTGATGATATATTAATTCTGTCCCAGCCTCTTTTTTATATCATAATACTAAAAATATTTCCACCACACATACATCTCTGAAGGATTAAATGTTGTCTTGCCCTCTTTTCTCTCTGCTCTTTTCAGATACGATCCTGACAGTGGGCATGACAGTGGAGCAGAAGATGCCCAGGACTGTCCACCTCCATTCTGCTTCCTCACCATGGGCATGGGTAAGATTCTCATGCCCAAATCAGGGGCCTCTAACGGCATGTCTGGCCCTCTCACTGCCCCTCTGCCTCCACGCCTTGGTGTATGTCTGGACTTTGATAAAGGACGCATTACTTTCTATGATGCCCACTCGCTCCGAGTTCTGTGGGATGGGACTGTTGATTGCTCTGCCCCTGTTTGCCCAGCCTTTTGCTTCATTGGTGGAGGGGCGCTGCAGTTGCAGGAGCTGATAGCCAATCGCAGCACGGAGCAAGCCCCGCCCAGGAGAGTCACCATTCAGTCACATGCTACAAATCTGAGTAATTAAAGCCATAAAACAGTTCTACAGGAAACTTGTAACTGTCAAGCACCTTTAAATGTTGTCTTTTGTTAGTTTTTTTTAAATTGGTTATTTAGTTTTTATGTTCAATTTGTTATTTTGGTTTTTGCCTTACAAACAGGGCTGTATATTAAGATTTTCTCCTGCATTATGCTTAGAAACTGCAGCATGCAGATAATTCTGATTTCATGATGCAACCCTTTATGCTAGAAATAAAAATATATCCAGTCTGGTGCATGAAAAGTATAACTCACCTTTAGGCATAAATCATGAATAATGCATTTTTACTGAAAGGAATGATTATTTATAAGCTATTTTTACATGTTTAGCCTGTGAAGCACCTAAAATGGATATGTTAATAATTTGTACAGGCCAGTGTGGTTGCTTTTTATAGGACTGTATAGTTGCCATATTTGGGTCTATCTCCATTTGTGTTGATTGAGTCTAGATCAAGTTTAAGTAGAGTTTCATTTTAGTATCAAAGTCATGAGAGTCCCATGCCTCTGTTTTATGTGTAATGCAGTAAGATCACCACATACCTGTTGAAAGTTCTGCCCCAGTTTGCCCCATGTTTTGCTTCATTGGTAGACGGCCAATCACAGCAGGCCTAAACCAGAAAATCACCATCCAATCACATGCTACGTGTCTAACTGAAGCCATTAATGTTTGTAGTATGTTCGTATTTTAGATGGAACTTTTATGTTAGAATGTCAGAATCATGTTGGTATATGACAATTTCTGAAAATGATGTCACATTATCGTATTTTTAAGCTTACATGGCCTAAGTGTTTAATTTCACAAATACTGTGACAGTATGAACAGTTTAACCATTTTAATGTAACGTATCACAAAATAACAGGTGTACTGCAATGTCATATCTCAGAAAATATACAATATACGTAGAAGAATACAATATTTAATGGCTAAATACAGTACCAGTCAAAAGTTTGGACACCCCTATTCTATTCATTTATAAGTGTTTCTGTATTTTGACAATTTTCTACATTGTAGAACAATACTGAAGACATCAAAACTGTTAAATAACATCTGGAACATATATGGAATTATGTGGTAAACAAAAAAGTGTTAAAAATAAAATGTTTCATATTTTAGATTCTTCAAAGTAGCCACCGTTTGCTTTGCACACTGTTGGCATTATCTTAACCAGCTTCATGAGATAGTCACCTGGAATGCTTTTCAGTTAACAGGTGTACATCATCAAAAGTTAATTTATTTAATTTCTTGCCTTCTTAATACATTTGAGATCAAACAGTCAATATCAAATAATAATGATACAGTAAATAGCCCTATTCCAGCCCTGTGATGACCTGGCGACTTGTCCAGGGTGTACCCGCCTTTCGCCCGTAGTCAGCTGGGATAGGCTCCAGCTTGCCTGCGACCCTGTAGAACAGGATAAAGCGGCTAGAGATAATAAGATGAGATGAGGCCTATTCCACAACTGTAGTTATCCATATTATGTCAAAAAGCACTCAACTAAGACATCAATCATTACTTTAAGACATGAAGTGTCTTTTAATTGATAAAAATAAAGAAAAAATATTGAATTAGAAGGTGTGTCTAAATTTTTGACTAGCATTGTATGTATGTTTAATATTGGCACAGATTTTAGCAAAACATGTTTAAAAAAAAAAAGAAAGGAAAAAAGAAACCTTCCATAAAGTGCAAGACTAATTTTAAGGCAGAACAGAAACCCATCCATGTCTATCCATGTTTAAATCTCAAAAATGATCAGTAACACAGACACGTTTCTGCTTATGAAAATACCCTAAAATGAATAAATGTTACTCAGGCTTTTAAAGTCACAACCAAATGTAAAATTATTGGAAAAAGTTTTTGTTGTTGTTATACTGTACTACGGCACAGTTGATTTTTTTATTCTGATCTGGTCAGAAGGTGTTGAACTTTTTTCGGGTCCATTATCTAATATGTTATTGTTTCTATAGTCACAGCTCATTTGCAGGGATGTGTCTGGCAGACAATTCAAAAAGTGTGTAATTATTGATATGCTGAAGTTTTCTGTGAGATGTAAAGCTGAAACTTGTTTTTTTTTGACATGGGGAAATCTTCAGGATGGAAGGCTTTGTGGTTTCTCTGTGACATGACAAGCTGCATTTTTTTTGTCTTATTAATGTCACATAAAAAAATATAGAACAGAGGCTTGTGAGGGAAGGACTGTTTAAAGCTGCTACAACAACTTTGCAGACATTAAACAACATTAAATGTAACTATAAATGAATAAAATGTATGAGGTTCTTTCATTGATACAAATGTTTCGATCGTTGACAAATTGCTGCTGGAGAAGAGGGAAGAAACACGTCAGGCAGGACATGTTATAGGAAAATAATCAACTTCAGGGTGGTAATGTATCACACCATTCTATCTTTTTTTATTCCTTAGCTAACATATACTGTCCACAGACAAACAGTACTGTGTAAATGTCTCAGACACCCATTAATTAATTTTGCCTTTTATGGTATAATAATAAAATAATATTGTTATTTATATAGCACTTTTCAAGCCAGGTGAAACAAAGTGCTTTACATATATCATTATGTGTGTGTGTTACACACACACACACACAGTGGTGCTTGAAAGTTTGTGAACCCTTTAGAATTTTCTATGTCTGCATAAATATGATCTAAAACATCATCAGATTTTCACACAAGTACTAAAAGTAGATAAAGAGAACCCAGTTAAACAAACAAGACAAAAATATGATACTTGGTCATTTATTTATTGAGGAAAATAATCCAATATTACATATCTGTAAGTGACAAAAGTATGTGAACCTTTGCTTTCAGTATCTGGTGTGACCCCCTTGTGCAGCAATAACTGCAACTAAACGTTTCCG
>JAOBRE010000024.1:15469285-15481443 GCA_027574745.1 Occidentarius platypogon
GTGCATGTGTGTGTTCACTGCTTCAGATGGGTTAAATGCAGAGAGGAAATTTCACAAGTGTGTGATGAATAAAGTTGCACTTTCTTTTTTCTTTCTTGTGTTATTCAATGAATAAAGGTATTGCAAAAAATAAAACATAGTGCCTTCTAGAATTATTAGCACTGTTTATAAAATGTGTAAAAATTATCTGAAACAAACATTACACACATTTCAATTTTACAAATAATTTATTTTTGAAACTATTTATATTTGTGCTAACAACTAAACTCATTGTAATTTTCTCTCAAATGAATGTGTGCCAAAATGACTGGCCTCCCTAAGGAATGCAAGATGAGATTTAATTTTTGTGTCATTTGTTTGGCGAGTGATCTAATTTTCCTCTTTTAATGAAATAGTTGGTATAATTTCATGAATGGTAATTACAGCACATACTGCATACTGTATATGTGGAGGCTGTGTTCTCTTCCTTCATTTAGATCAGGAACTACTTAATATGATACACCTTGTCTGTAAGGTTAGTGATGGTTAAGGTTGGCAGAATGATATGATGTAAGGTAAGGAGGTCATGTGTCACATTCTTGAGTTGTCAGTTGTCCTACAGCTGTGGCAGAAATGAAAGTGAATCGAGTGAGCAGAAAAGCTGTCCTCATGTTCTCTTCTCCAACGACCCAAAGTTAACTTTTAAAAGCAGTCTAGAAAAAGCCGCATTACAGTTATAAAAATGGATATATTTTTTTTTCCAGTTTAGCTGATGCTTGTGGTTGTCAAGTTTCAGAATCAACTGATAAGCATGTACGTTCATAAGCTGTTTGAAAGTGCTGCAAGAAAAAAGCCCTTCCCAAGAACGTCACAAGATGACAAGAGCATCTTGCCAAGATCCATCTAAAAGTATCTCAAACCTTGTTTGTTGGTCACTGCTGTTATTCTCCCTATAGAGTTATAATAATAATAATAATAATAATAATAATAATAATAATAATAATAATAATAATAATTTTAAAAACTGTACATTTTCTTATATAACTTATCTTTTCCTGTTTTACTGAACCAAAGATTTTTCCTGTACTCACCAATAGCTATGAGGTTGTTTATGAAGGTGCACAGTAGGAGAAGATGTAGTTTCAATCTATCCTGGCCTGGCCTTCTTTTGAACACTGCCCTAAAGGACAGCCTGGCATACTTCAGAATAAACCCTCCAGACTTCTGTTCTTCATTTTCAGTAGAACGGATGCTTAAAGTACTGTTGATTGGCCTGGGATCTTGTAGCCACAGCAGGATATAGAATATGGCTAAAACATGGCAGGCGATGTAGGCTCCAAAAGCTGCCACCAAGCCAACCTCTTGTTCCAGGTAACCACCCAGGAGAAAGCCCACCATGCCCCCTACAAAAATCATAGACTCAGCTATGGCCATACGCAGAGTGCGGCTCGAGCTGGAATCCCTGGTAATATCAGCTAGGAAGCTGAAAGAACTGAGGAAAATGGAAACATGGCCACCAGTTAGGCCAATGAAGGCGGCTGCCAGCAGGCACCAATAGACACTCATGCTCTGCACTTGTACCATAGCCAACAGCACTCCACCACTCAGCAGTGAGAGTATAAAAGGCAACACCATCACTGACCTGCGGCCAGCATGGTCAGACCAGGAGCCCAACATCATTGCTGGGGGAATAGATACCAAACTGGTCATGGCTGTGAAGAGCAGCAGGATGTAGGAGGACTGTGCCTCGACTTCCTCATTCTTTCTGTGCTCAGAGTCCCTGCATATGGATATGTCCTTGTATAGTTCTTGACAAACCTATAGATATTGAGAAAAACAGGAGAGTTAGTATTAATTTTGTAAATTATTGGCTTCACTCTGGGTAGGACATTCAACTCTTCTTGCTTGATTACCAGTAGATTTCTTCCTAAAACCTGAAGTACCTATCCTGAACCACCTATCCTGAACCTTTATACTGTACATCCCTTTGAATGTATGCACAATTACTGAAAAATTTATTAGGACCACTATACTAATACTGGGTAGGGCTTCCCTTTAATCTCAAAACAGCCTCAATTCTTTGTGGCATGGCTTCCACAAGATGTTGGACACATTCTTTTGAGATTCTGATCCAGGATGACGTGATTGCATCGCGCAATTCCTGCAGATTTTTCAGACGCACTTTCATGCTGCAGCTCTCCCTTTCTACCAAATCCAAAAGTATTCTATTGGATTCAGATCCGGTGACTGGGAAAGCCACAGAAGAACAGTGAAAACTCTCATGTTCATGAAACTATTTTGAGACAACATTTGCTTTGTGAAAAAGTTATCATGCTGGATGTGTGGCCATGAAGGGATGCACATAGTCAACAACAATACTCAAATAGGCTGTGGCATTCAAGCAATGATTGATTGGTATTAACGAGCCCAAAGTGTGCCATGAAAACCTTCCCCACACCATTACACCACCTCCACCAGCCTGGACGTTTGACACAAGGCAGGTCCATGTCTGTACCTCAGCAGAAATCATGATTCATCAGATGAGGCTGTTTTTCCAGTGTTCAACTGTCCAGTTTTGATGAACCTGTTCCCATTGCAGCCTCAGCTTTCCGTTCTTGACTGACAGAAGTGGAACCTGACTTGGACTTTTGATGTTGTAGCTCATCCACCACAAGGTTTAGTATGTTGTGCATTCTGGGATGCTTTTGTGCTTACCAGTATTGTATAGAGTGGCTATCGGAGTTACTGTAGCTCAGTTCATCTGTCAGACCAGTCTGGCCATACGCCATTGAGCCCTCTCATAAACCAGACATTTCCATCCGCAGAACTGCCACTCACTGGATGTTTTTTTTCTTCCTTTAGTCCACCATTCTGAGTAAACTCTAGAGATTGTTGTGTGAAAATCCCAGGAGATCAGCTCAACAGCTAAACTCAGAAAATGATGGCCAGTATATCTGAGCAATTTAATCTAGAACACAAACAATTACAAAGCCTTCTTGTTTTGCTCTGGGATCTCTGAGAGTCATGGTCATTTCAGTTTGATTAATGTTTGCTATTGTTCTGGGTTTTGAGTGCAACGCAGCACTGTTGCACCTCATGCATGCACTTCTCTCGTACTACACCCTGCTGACCTGGGTTTTTTTTTTTTCAGGTGACAGCAAAACACTTTGCTACACCAACCTTGATTAATCTTCCTCCCTCTCCCTCTTCTCTCTGAAGCAGTTGTAGGACACAGACAGCCTAAAGGAACAGTCTCAACACTTACCTTGTCCATGACCAGTTGTTGATAAGCTGGCTGCATGATGAAAGTGCTGGTCATGTAAAAGAAAATTGCCGGCTCCACTGTAACAGTTTTCCTCAGCTTCTCCAGACATTGCGACATCTTCTGTTTCACGGTTAAAGGATACACTAACAAAGAAGGATATGTGCCATGTAAGGTCACACAAGCAGCGATGTGTTTCTCTTTAGTTCTCAATTTCTAAAATGAAACCACTATCTAAGGAAAGCCACACTGTTTTGAAGTCACATGCATGTCAGCTGCAAAAATCAGGAAGTGGCCTAGTCATGACCTGCTCTTATCAGGAAAAATCCTTCTTCGCTGGTTGTAAAATTGTTTTACTGTACCTGACTCACTCTCAAATTTCACAGCGTACATTGATTAGCAGGGCTTGTTCCCAGGCTACCAAAGTTACCAAAAAGAAAAAGCCTTTTAGAATACACCCAGTTTCTGGTTATATCAGAATCATATAGAGCGGCGGTTACAATTATCGACACCTTTTCAGATTTACCAATAAAAAACAATTTAACAAAGGTGAGTTTCAGTTACAACAGTTATCATTAGTTAATTAAATCAACCAGAAGACCCGCCTCGCCCTTTGATCTTGTCGTCTGATGACGCAGCTCGTCACCTGAGATGGAATGTTTTTAGCACGATCAGCAAGTTGAGGAAAACCTGGACGTTATCATCGCAGGTAAGCATGGTGGAAAGACCATGGACATGTTTTTACTTATAAAATTCAAAGATATTTCATGATCTCCTTGTTAAAACCTACTTTGTTTCTTACTCTTTCATTTGACAGTCGCCATTTTGTATCTAAACGCACGTTTGAGAAGTCACGTGAGGTGTCGATAATAATGGTGGAAAGATTATGGGCATATTTTTACTGATCAAATTCACTGATATTTCATGATATCCTTGTTGAAACCTACTTTGTTTCTTACTCTTTCATTTGATAGTCGCCATTTTGTATCTAAACAAGCATTTGAGAAGTCACATGAGGTGTCGATAATAGTGATAACTTTCACCAACTGCAAAAAAAAAAATCTGAATGGAATAGAAAAATCTGAATATTTCAAGCATGTAATTTTTTTTTTATATGCTAGTCATTTAATCCTGGTCTAATTCTACTTATTGCAATAGGATTCCAGTTAATCAATAAACATTCTATTCTGTTATGAATCAGAAAAAAAATTATTATAAATCACAGCACTTTTATTTTTTTAAAGTGCTTCATCTACTTCAACAATGTTACACACAGATAGATCCATAACAGTTGTAAATGTCACTTAATTCCACAGTGTGTCGATAATGGTGGGCACCGGTGAATGATAACGTCTGGATTTTCCTCAAATTGCTGATCGTGCTAAAAAAAATTCCATCTCAGGTAACGAGCTGTCATCAGACAACAAAATCAAAGGGCGAAGGGGGTCTTCCAGGTGATTAATTACCCAATAATAATTGTTGTAACTGAAACTCACCTTTGTAAAATTGTTTTTTATTGATAAATCTGAAAAGGTGTTGTTAATCATGGACTGCTGATAATTGTTATCGCTGCTCTATTATTTATTTATTTGTGTAATATTCAAAAATAATTTGTGGAACTCAGTGAAACATCAGTAGCTGAGTGACATTTATTTTCATACAAATTATATGTGTACTTGTAATACATTATGAATTATAGATGAATTATAGAGTCATTCATTCATTCAATTTCTATAGCGCTTATCTAATGTGGGTCGTGGGTGAGCTGAGCCAATCACAGCTGGCATTGGGCAAAAGGTAGGGTTCACCCTGAACAGGCCACCAGTCACTAGTCTATCACAAGGTTAACACAGAGACCCAAACAACCATTCACACTCACATTCGCACCAATTGGTCATTTAGATCAGCTAGTTCAATGTATCTTTGTACTATAGGAGGAAACCTGAGCACCCAGAGGAAACCCAAATTCCACACAGAAAGGCCCCAGTGAGCTGATTTGGTGTGAGGCCACTGTGGATATATAGACCATTTGCACATGTCACATGTCCCATCACCCTCTCTGATTTAGCTGTGTCCGCCATCTTTGTGGAATATCACATGCATAGCAACAAGTACCTTAATACGAAATGCTGCAAATTTGCGCAGTTATCGGCTGCTTGAACAATTCTGCTAAGGCTGGAGTCAGATTGTTTAGTTTACCCACTGTTAAAAAGCGAGAAGGACCCCAAATGGAACATCTAACCCATAGATGACAGAGACAGTGGCTTGTAAATCTGAATAGATCGGACAGAAAAGAGACCAGCTACAAATATGTACGAGTATGTGCAGATCATTTCGTAAAGGGTAAGTTTATATTTCTATCATTTATGTGAACCATAGACAAAATATGTATAAAGATGCAACATACTGTAAGTGATATACATGTAAGCGCTACTCCAACTGAAGACTTTCATTGCAATAAGTGCCATATTCAAAATTTTGGAAACAATATACATAGGAGATTGTCAATAGTAAGTTCTATTCATATCTCAAATATTTTTTGTCAAAACGTGACACATCCCATTGCTTTTACTGCATGAAGTTCCACTTTTTTTTAATCAAACCACGATATCCGCCACCCTAATTTTCTTCCACATCGCGCTATATCCGCTCAGCCAATCAGCGCTCTTGATTTGTCCAACATGGCCACGGCCTATGATCATTTGAAGCCACGCTGAATCGAGAACTATTCTCTGCTAAAAATGAATTATTTAGACGGATTAGAGGATAAAATTCTGGTTTCACTGAAGCCAAGAAAAAGATGGAGGACTATAGAATATCATGAGTGTGAAATAAAGAAGCAAATAAGGTATTCTGCTGGTGGAAAGGTGCCACAAATTGGGTGTACTCACAATGCATGGGACGATTGTTCTCTTTGTCATATGGACAAAATTTCCAATGATTTAGCTTTTAATGATGGAGAGAAACAGGTCAGGGTGTAAAATGAGACAAAAGGTTACGTACAGACTTTTGTCATTATTAATTAACTTGGATATATAGCATTTTGTGAAAAAATGGTCAAATGGATTTATAGCATTGTAAGAAAAAAAACAAAATAATTTTTCTTTCATTTTGCTTGAGTTAAGGATTTTATCAGAACATGTCTGATACACATGTCTAAAACATGATTTAGAGTAGTTTATAATAAACTTTTCACATAACATCAGTTTCATTTTTCAATAATGCACAATAAAAAATGGCTTTTTCTCAAATTAGAAAAACTGGATATATAGCATTTTGCAATGAAAGTCTTCAATTTATATTGCAGTTGCAAATGCATAGCACAAAGCCCCAGTAAAATGTAGGTAGTTGAGCTCGGTAAAATGTTGTCTTAGAAGATGTCAATAATTAGGTTGTTTTTTTGTTTTTGGTTTGTGTTTTGCGTAACCTTTGCCCACATCAGGAACCTACTAGATCCTTAAAGTAAACTTGCGTTAAACTTTTGTATGCCTTCATCTGCTTCCCAGTGACAAAGCTAGAAGTTAACACCAGGTAATTCACGATGCCTGTGTAATTCACACTCGGCCACATCCGTACATCGTCTTCATACTCTACAACATTGCTGTACGGAGCCACCCCTGAACATTCTTTTATCTTTTCTCTGTACCTGACCTTGTCACTATTACTCAATTCATGATATATTTGTGAAAAATTACAGTTCACCAATGTACTCTCTTCGGTCGCCATGGATGCTATCCCGCAAAGATGGCAGACAACAAAATCCGAGAACATCATGGGAGATTCATGATGTAAGTGCAAACGGTCTATTTAGGCTTTTGATTTACTCAAATGTTGAAAAAAAAAGGTAATTCAACATTAAACATAAAAACCACATCAACACAAAGAGAAGATACCATGTCAGTTTTAAATCAGGTATTTTTTTTAAATGCATTAACGGGTGAGACAGAATCCAAACCTACCACCCAGGTGAGGGTTAAAAATTTGCCAAGAAGCTCACACAACACTGGGGTTTGACCCCACAACCTTTCAGACAGCAGCACCAAACCTTTCCAGCTGAGCTACCACTCTTTATAATTAGGTGCCATAGTTAATTGCATGTGTATGTCATTGAAGGGATTACACAAGTGGCTGAGGAGATGAGAGACTTTGGCCAGATAGGAATGAGGAATAGTCAGCAAGGACACCGGTTTCTAAAAGAACATTAATTTTGAGGATTAAGTCCTCACCTTTGTAACAACACCATCCATTTTAACTTCTAAAAGCTTGGGTCAGCAGTTCACATGACACACTCTAATGGTACATGTGAGTGTGTGCGGGTGATAGAGAGAGAGAGAGAGAGAGTGTACAGGGTTTGATGCTTACGTGTCCTTAAGAGACCAGATAGCTTGAGGCAAGAGTGAGATTGTCACGCGAACTTGTGTGTGTGTATATGAAGCATGAATCAGTGTAATTCTCCAGGCATGTCTCACCTGTACACTTTCAATACAGTGCAATACACACTACTGATGGTTTTCATGCATCTGAACAAGTATTTTCAATCCTCAGCATGAATGGCAGGATCTATACATCCAAGACATGGCATAATCCTTCCTACACTATGCATGCATGTGCCGTACCTTCTCCTCCTCTCCTTCACTCCTTACTTACAGTGTGTTCGTAAGTCATCCTTGCACATCACTTCCTGTTTGTTCAGGCCAGATTTCGGGTGATCTGGTTGGCCATTAGGTGTAATTACAACGAGACAGCTTGATTGATTAACTGATATAGGACGATAGCTCTGTTACGGTTCTCACATTCGTCCTGCCACATTGATTCTCTCTCTCTTTCTCTCTCTCTTGGTTTCATTTTGATGGAAATGTAATTTCATTGCAGCCTGAGAATCCTGGTTTTAATATATTCAAGGCATTTGAAAATAGCAAAAGTTGGCAAGTATCATGGTGAGCATTATAAGTATCATGAGTCTACAGACAAATGCCTTCTTCTGCATGTTCACATTTGCGAGTGCTAATAGCTCTTGAGATGGGCGTGTCAACACCTGAGTAATGGATGTCAGAGGTGGTGGAGAAAAACAATGCCATCTGTCAAGTACTTATTATCTACGATTTATTGCCTCTTATTAGAACTAAGTAATAAGTCATTGGGCACAATTTTATGCAAGGGGTTAAATACCAGGGCTATCAGAGGACCACTGTTAATGGTTCGAGAAGCAGCTTTGGGACCAAAAGGTTGCCGATTTGATTCCCTGAACCAGCAGGAAAGGCTGAAGTGCCCTTGAGCAAGGCGCCTCACCCCCAACTGCTCCCCAGGCTGCTCTGATTATGCTATACGTCGCTCTGGATAAGAGCGTCTATAATGCAATTTGACTCGTGCTTTTTTTTTTAATCCATCAAATGAGAAATTGTATTATTAAGGCTTATTCTGTTAAACAGTGCAGATGTCTGTGTGTGTGTGTGTGTGTTCTCACCTGAGATCTCATTAGGAAACACACTTCTCCCTTGACTTTACATGCTGGTGGTGACATTTGACACCCAAAACAGGAAGCAGCAGGAGGGAGTGACACTCTACAGAAGGTGTTAAATGCTGTACTCCATCCAATAAACCTGAATTGTTAAAATAAGCTCTTACCACCCACAGAGCTCCAACCTGACCTCCAACCCGATTCCAAATCTAACCTTTTCTGCCACGATTATCAGGTCGAGCACTGCCAAAGCACAGAAAAGAAGAAAAGTAAAGCTTCACACACACACACGTTTGTGTGTCTGGAGCCTTTATTTAATGCAGCTTATGAACTACAGTGCCAGTCAAAAGTTTGGACACAATGTAGAAAATAGTCCAAATACAGAAAATATAGAAAAACTTATGGATGTGTAGAGGTATAACAAACTTTTGATTTGTTCTGTCTATGACCAAGGGCCTTATAGATTTATAACAACAACATTCTCAAATCAAGTGCATCAAGCATCAAGGACAAAAAAATATACCAGTCAAGAACATTGAGGGGAAGGAACCCCCCCCCAAAATATTTAAAAAATAATTTCATAAACTAAAACTATTATTTGAAATTGAGGTGAAAATGATCCAAATATCATTTGCATGATTTCATTTCGATGATAAAAATTCATGTTCATTCTTGAAATTAAGCCAAAATCATTTTTAATCCTGCACCAGGCTCAGCGTGGAAGGGTTGAGGCTCACGGCTGTGAAGCGTAGCACCTGTTTGAGAACAAATGTTTCCTGTGTCAGATGGAGACTGATTGCTGATTGCTAATGCCTTCTGTGGGTGTTGAGTCTTCACGTAGGTGGCTGATTGTTGTTGCCTGGATGGAGGATAAAGTGATGCATCATCACCAGAGACAACGCAGCACTTTGGCACATAATGTGGACATCTTCTGGGATAAAAGTGTCTGGGGGCATTGCATGAGAGAAAGAGTGAGAGCGAGGGAGAGTCAGAGGCTGGTAGAGAAGTACAGTGTTAATGTGCTTGAATTGGCTGAAGGACACTGGTCACTGGAGGTGAGAGGCTTCTTCACATCCACTTGCCCAGATGTCAATACAACAACTATTTCAAAGCCCGTGTTCATAAATAACACAATGAAAAGTCAATTTAAAAAGACTCTTCTCATGGGTTTGGGCCAATATTGAATTTTCATTTACAGTATTGCTTTAAATTTTGTCACAATATTAAAAATGTTCCCCTGTTTTTATAACAGCTGTGTCCAACATGTTTTTAATGTTTTCTTGTTATCTGGTGAGTGTAATTATGCTGCCTCAGAGAAGAACACATGCAAAGCTCATTTGTGTAACAGAAAAACCGAACATGGCTAAATGAGATTGATTCTTTTCTGAAAAAGAGAAATGCTGCAAAGTTAGAAGCTTCCTCATCCTCAGTGGAAGACAACTCATGTTATCATGGACATGGATTTCAATATCTATCTATCTGGATATCCTTCTATCCATCTGTCTGTCTGTCTACCTATCTATGCAGCACTTGTTATTTTACTGAAGGCTGCCAATAATTCTGGAAGAATTATTGGATAGATAGATGGAGGAACAGACAGACAGACAGACAGACAGACAGATAGACAGATAGATAGATAGATAGATAGATAGATAGATAGATAGATGGACAGAGATAGATAGATAGACAGACAGATAGCTAGCTAAGTAGATAGACAGACAGACAGACAGATGGATAGACAGACATTTTGAAGCATTAACATGAAAAAATGATATCACCTTCTTATGAGTTTCTTTGCTCAAAAAAATTTTTTTTTTCAGTCCTCCCTGATTTATGTGAGGTGTAAAGACAGACTCCTCTTCAGTCATTAATACTCGAATGAATACTTACTTTTCAGTATTTAAAATTCAAACTCATTTATAAAGACCTTTCATTATCTCTGATTATGACCTCGAGAAATCGTTTCTCTTTACCATCCTTAATAAAGTACGCTCCATTTTTCTTATCCCTAAGTGTTTTTCCTGCAGAATCTTGTGTGTGTGTGTGTGTGTGTGTGTGTGTGTGTGTATATAAAGTGTTTCTGGTCAGAGTGTGTTCTGTGGTGCGCCGTAGCCTGAAGTTAGAGGAATTAAGCAGGAGACAGTGGCTTTGGCGCGATGCCCCTGCTATTAATCTCACGCAGGGTGGCCTGGAGGTTACGTTCCTTCCACACTGAAATATGTGAGGAAATGTTAGTGTGTGTAGAAGACTGTGGTATGAGGTTTTGTCTGTCCTCTGAACTCTGTGTGTGTGTGTGTTAGCAGCATTAACAAGCCGCAGGCCCAGTCACAGGCGACTCTGTGGCTCTTAAACGTGCCGAGTCTCCGCTGATCTGTTCTCGGATGGATCTCCTGATTGGATCCCAGTGTCCATGATAACACAATCTAGCCAATCGAAGCAGTGCCCAGAGCATAAAACAGCGCATTTTATTTGTACCTGGATTCCACTCTGAGTTGGTGTGTAATGTCGTGGTGTTTGGATTGATAGACTTCGCTCATGTGGGAACGTTCCTGGTTTGTTTTTAAAGCGAGCGGTTTTCCAGTTGAGGCTCTGAGGACCATGTTTGGCAGCAGTAAGCTCTATTTAAAGTCCACTGACTTGTAACATGTTTACAGTGAGTTTCACAGCGGCTAATTATAGTTTAAAGTGAAAGCCAGTAGAACAGAAGTGTCTCACAATATTGGATTTTTTTGTAGTTTTGATGCATGGCATTTTTTCCCCCACAGAGACATCTGTTTTCTGAATCAGTGCACAATACAGGGTTTACTGTTACTTACACAATTGTTAATTTGCGCTAGCAGCGCTGGCGCAAATTGTTACTTTCATTCAGGATTTTTCTATTTTATCCTTCCTCTTATTATTATTTTTATTATTATTCTCCTAATGTTTTTTAGGATGCTATTTCGCCCTCAGTTTTCAACCAGATTTCACATGAAGAAGAATATCTCTGGGCTGAATTATATTGCTGTGACTTTTGGTGCTGATCGAGATCACTGATCTGGAATAATCCATGAAAAACGGGATTTTTTTTTTTAATCACTTATAACTTTGTCAATTTTCATGATTTTTTCAATCAGCTTTCTTCTTTTTTTTCAGGACGGCAGGGCGCAACTTTTCCTCACTAACATCATTATCTATCTCTTACCATTCCGGATCTACAGGGTACAGTAACCAGACGTCCCGGTTTGTAACAGCTAGCGTAAATTACTGTGACTTTAGTCACAGTCTCTATCTAGTTATTACTCTTTTTTGTTTGCTTTTTGGATATTTGACACTTGAATTAAAGTCGTGGTGTATAACAGGTCATCGATTCTGCCATTTTGTAATTGGATTTAGAGGACTGGGATGAGCTCTAAGGAACGAATCATTCATCCATCCATCCATCCATCCATCCATCCAATATCTACACTGCTTATCCAT
>JAOBRE010000024.1:17659323-17669366 GCA_027574745.1 Occidentarius platypogon
GCAGAAGACATGATGGTAATCATCTGTCGATGCGGAGCAGTGTGAACATGTATTACTCTGTCTAAACCCTATACAATGTAGTTTATGGGTTCGCTGTAAGATTTTATATTGTATTACATGAAGTGTTGAGTTGCTGGTTATATAGAAATGGTTTTTGTATGTGTTTTACCAATCAGGCTCTTATGGTTGTTTTATACCTGCGGTCCATTTCTCAACTGGAAGTGATACTGTGGTGTGTTTACATGTTATATATTTATATTTTCTAGAGTTCAAGGCAGTTTAATTTTGAGTAGACGTGTGAAATATGACTATTGAAGTCTCTAACATTAATTGTTATTTGTTTCAACATTTCTGTGAGCTGTATGTATTGAAAGTAAGTGATCAGGTATGCTGTATTTTTCTCTGATGATGCTGAAGGTCATGAATAAGTCATCAGTAAATAGCTGTTCCATGCCAGTTACTCATCTCCCACTCCATGCTGAGAATATGAAGGGTCTGATGTTGATTAAAAACGTTGGATTGTTTCATCAGATCAGGGAGGGAGAAACTATAATCAAGAATTTCATTTGATTTTCCACCAAATTGTAAAAGTAAACTGTATTTATAGCAATTACGTGTCTTTATAGTTTTGTCTACGGAAAGAACGCTGAATTCTGTTAATGTCCAGTTCTTGAACTAAGCTGTCCTCAATCTCTAACCATAACTGCTTTGGGTTGCGTGTCCAATGTTGAAGGTATAGCAATTATGTGATAAAGATTTTTAAAAATCTATAATTATTTCTTAAGGTCATTCACAGTATTTCAGCACTTGAAGATTCTCCTAAACCTGAAAAATAGAGCCAGTCCACAACTCATAGGTCACGAAGACTGAGCAGCTCCAGTGGGGTGATCAATCTGCCTTGAGCCCCGAATGCAGAAAGAAATCAAGGGCCAGGCAAAGGAAAGAAGTAAGAGGACCCATTGCACCAGTAGTGTGTGGGATTGCACAGAATTCCTTCAGTAGTGGGCAGGAAAAGATGAAGGGGGAAAAGAAAAAAACCAGCTCCACACACACCTGTAGTTGTAAGTGCAGTCACTTCACCTATTAAATAGTACAATATGACCTGAGATCAAAGTTTATATTAACTACTTGGCCACATGGAAACTGTAGCTATGCAGTGAAGATTAACTGCAAATATCATCACAATAAGTGTTTTACACCAAACAATGAATGTCCTCTCCAGTCTGCTGTTAATTCACTGCATTATTTATAACTGAATATTTACCGTGATTGGCCAATGTCTTATAATTTAAAAACTCCTATTACACCATATCATTTTAGGAGGAAAAAAAAGAAAATGAAAACAAGAGTGCTCTGAGAGCACAATATCCCCCGCTGGCAACTATATCTATAAGTGCTTAATACACCCTCATGAAATTGTCAAAGTACAAGTTTCGTAATCAATGGCCATAACTCTGGTAAAATGCAACTGACCTGAACAAAATTGCAATATGCGTAGTACTGACATATAACAAAGAAACCTGTCAAGTTTCGTGAAATTCCTCCAAAAATTGTGAGAGGAGTTGATTTCAGAAGATGAGTACCCTTCCCAGGATGCACGGACAGATGAACAGACACCGCCACGACATAATCCCCCTTCGGGCCTTTTGGCCAGCGGGGGATAATAATTTTGTTAATCAAGGGCTGTAACTCTGGTAAAATGTGACCAAATTTAACGAAATTACAATATGCATACTGCCGACATATAAAAATGCCTTTTGCCAAGTTTGGTGAAATTCCTCCAACAATTGTGAGAGGAGTTGATTTCAGAAGGAAAACACACTCATGAAATTGTCAAAGTATAATTTTGTTAATCAAGGGCTGCAACTCTGGTAAAATTTGACGCAATTTAATGAAATTACAATATGCTTATTACTGACATATAACAAAGAATCCTGCCAAGTTTCATGAAATCCCTCTAAAAATTGTGAGAGGAGTTGATTTCAGAAGGTGAGTACCCTTCCTGGGATGGACGGACGGAAATCGCCACGATATAATCCCCCTTCGGGCCTTTTGGCCAGCGGGGAGTAAAAAGTGAAGTCACCACAGGTTTCACGCCCCTGCTGGCTGCAATACAATTTTTAGCCCTGCCCATATACTTCAATGACAAAATCGCCCGTTTTCCATGTCCCTTTTCTTGTCTCAACTGTCTTTCCCTCTTCAGTGTCTAAATCAGATTTCCCTATACTGATATCTGCATTTTTCCCCAAAAAAATTAATTAATTTTTAAAGCTATTCTACTAAATCATAAAAAGGCATGGATACATTTGAGTATGAAGTGATTGACAGCCTTGGTGATGTACTGGACCTTGGTATTGGGAGAAGGGGGCGTGGCTACCAAATGAGTAGGTGTGCCTTACTTTGGTTCTTGTCTCGACTATGCAAACTCTGGCTCCAAATTTGACTATATGGTGCAGGAATTTTGGCTTGTTGAAGAAAGTAACTGAAAAACTTAACCTATAATTCAATCATAAAATAAATTATGTTCCAATGAAGGTCACACACTGATTACGAGTGTTGAAAATTGAATTGTTCAGGGTGGATTATTCCTTTTATAATTTTCCTAGTCAGTTGCTTTGGTTTATCGTTGGTCCGTTGCTTACCTGTTCTTCTTTTCTTGCTGGAGACAAACGGTAAGAGGTCGTGCCGTGTAAGAATCCGGAGCAGCTGCAACAGAGGTTCCAGATTTGCTTCATTCAAAACACCACGTCTCTCCAGTTCCAGCAACAGTGCAACACCACTCTTTGGCTTGCAGTGGGCAGCAAACGGGCCTGGCTCTCCCTTTGGGTTTATCCTGCGCCATGCCTCCAAAAGGCGTGGGCAAGGAGAATTTATAGGTGAATCAGAGTCCGGCAAAACCTCTTCAGTCCAGCTTTCTGGATCGAGAGGATGCCTGGCAGGATAGGCTTCATCGAGAAGGAACGACAGGACTTCAACGTCAGTCTCTGTCAGCTGGGAACCCACAATTTCAAAGATTTCATGAAGAGACAGCATGTCATAGTAGCTCAAGCAGTCCGTCTCCTCCCAGTACAGAGAGTACCTTGAGCACGCTGCCATGGTTAACTGCTGCCAAGTCGTTCCAGCACACGGTCCTGCAACAGCAAAGTGTCACAAATATGGAGTCTGATTATTAAAATATATATGGTTTTGTTGATATCAGTAGTCTGACTGTACAAACATTAACCTGTATTAAGTAATACTTATAAAGGGAGCTAACATCGAGCTGCATAAATAACAGCAAAACAGTAGCAGTGCAGAAATCAACTCCGAAAACATTAGGAAAGAATGAAACACGCCCTAGGACACTGACACTGCGAAATATTACGTCATGACGTCACGTGTTTACGTTACGTAATGTTTAAAAACAAGGCCGAGTGATGTAATTCTCAAGTTATGCAGCTCCATCGTACCACAGTTTGTATTTCAGACATTTTATATTGACAAGAAAAAGAAGAACTGTTTGCGAGGTGTCTCTGTACTTCCGGTTAGCTAATCCCCCGCTCGCTAGCAAAACTGTTACCATATTAAAGCTAACTAGCTAACACTCCTGACTGTCCTTTCGCCTCAGAACCGCAATAACATACCACAAAGACGCCCTGTGGTTGACAAGCACTTACTCTGGGTCGAGTTCGAGTGAAATGTTTACACTTTGCAATGTTCACACGAGAAAAATAAATATCGGTCGCTGCGCTAAGCGACTTTATCTGACTAGCTCCCAAACAGCTGACACTCCAGTGACGTCACACCGCTGTATCACTCTCACAAACTCGTAGTACAGCTTTCAAAACGAACAACTTAAAGACTTTTAAATGTCTTTACTTCCACCAGCACGTAATCAAACAACTCGTGTTCAAAGTAGAGCATTTAGCCGTAATTCACCACTCACTGAAGAGGACCACACACACGCTCAGATTTCTCGAAACATCCCTTCACAGCAACGGGTGGGCGATAACCATACAGAAAAACAACACACACTGACCAATCACGCAGAGGGAAAACAAACACACCAACCAATCACGTGTGAGTTGCGTTACGATGCGTGACGGCCAACAAAAGTCGCCATGTTGGTAAGGGGAAGGAAACTAACTCATGTTGTAAAATCGAATATTTTTTTTTTGATCGTCCACAACAAAATCGATTGATATAATAATTGCACTCGTTAGCTGGTTTCTTGAGGACCAGCAAACAAGTGCAGTGAACGTTTGAAGAAGCACCAACATTCAAATATGACCCGTCCACAGTGTCAGTTGCAGTGTATGGCCACTAGAAGGCGATAGCGGGCAGGGCACAGGAACCTCGCTGAACAGGAAGAGAAGAAACTAAAGCCGTGCCACGTCATCAGCACACATCCGCCTTCCAGCTGCACAACGAAGGCATCGCATATATACTCAGTAAGAAACTGCTTTTTGTAGCAAATATTATTATAATTGTGAGAGTGAATTGTCGTTTTATTTAGTGTTTATTATTCAGTCGGTTAGTTTGTGTATTGTATTTTAATTTAATATTAATGGTTGGACCAGTGGCTTATCATTAAACTATAATAAATTATGGTAAAATGTTCATTTTTGTACATTATTCGTCATGGTATTCTGTTTATAAATATTGTTGAGATATTCTGAAGGATGGGTATAAAACACCTGTCTAAAATGTGATGCTGACTATTACAGTGATTTATTCAACTATAAATATGTTGCACGCATGTGTTTTCCATTTCCAGTGAAAACCTAGCTCACAAGAAGACCTTACATGGAGTTTGATTTGTTTTTTAGTCAAAAAATAGCATTTTGGCATGTTGGCCAGAACGCAGAATAAGTGCATACTGGCAGGAGTCAAATATTACAAGCCCTATAACAGCAAACTAGAGCTTTTGAGAGCACAGCTTTTGAGTAATTAATTTGCATAGACTTTTCAATGCACTGAATTTCACTGTGTTTAAGAACATCACGCTGGAACACTCTGTATTGGTTGTATTTTCCCACACAACATACCGAGATGCTGGAACAGTGGAAAGCTGTTCTTCTCTTATACTAATAATCATGTGGGGGGAAAAAACAGGGCTCTGGATGAAGAAAAAACCTTATCAAACGTTTTGGGTCTTGTTTCACGGGTTGAACATGCAAGTCTCCCTGAATAACTCATGTATCCAGAACAGTAGGAAGTCTCGTAAACCAGTCAGTCATAACAAACATCACAAATCACATTGTTTTGCTTTGGGTTGGGTATGACTATATTCCTGTCTATCGCAGGAGATAATGTCCTTTGGATTTCAACTTTATCATTTCAACATTATCATCCCCGAAGCAGATGCTACTAATACCCAGCTTGACTTTGTGTCATTTTGACACCAAATATACTGTAAGTATTAGTGATTTCATGATTCAATATGAAACTTCATATACAATGATGTCCCGTAGGCATCATACTATCATAGTGAACAATATCTTGTGCTGGTGAAAAGCTGAACAAATGTAGAGTAAAACATCTCCAGCTGATCTGGTCTGTTGGACATCCCAGAGGAAATGTAAACCCTCGACATGTAAACCCAGGCCTCTTTAATCTCCCTCTTCTCCCTGTTCAGAAAAGAATGACAAAGCCCCTTAATTTGCTTATCCTTGATTTAAACCAGGAGGCAGGACTAGTTCATGGAAGGAAATGGAGTAATCCCGTCCGGGTGGATTGAATTGTGGCAAAGCAAACAAGCTTTACTGTTTTACGTTTTCAAAGTGTTTTTTTTTTTGTTTTTTTGTCGCAATGAAGAATCAGCCCAGATATATACATGCTTTTTCCTGCCAAATATCATCTGTAACAGATCAAGTTTGTTCCCCTGGTCTTTGTTAGGTCTTGTTTTGACAGAGTAGTAGTTACTCGTTCAGTTTATATACCAGTATAGCTTTATCTAATAAACCTTGATCTATAAGTGTTTGCATTGTGATAGTGCACTAGGACATTATTCTCATGTTTGTGAGATGTTTTCTGGTAAAAATTAGGTGTGTCAAATGAAAAACATAAATTAGAATCGAATCAAAAATATTTTCAAGAGGAATCTGGACAGTTGTTAAGCACTAGAACATGAAATGCACAAAATGGTGATTATGTAGAAAAATTATATACTTTTGTGACAATAGACAATGTAAAAGGTAAAAAAAAAAAGATTTTAATTTGATTCAGCCTTGTGTGTGTGTGTGTATTCCATCATTCCTTTTTTGCCTTTTTTTTTTTACATTACATTAAATTGTGCATTCTCATCAATTCTCTTTTCTTCCTGTTATTGAGCTCTCAATGTTTTACTTTAGCATTGCTATACGAAGTCTTGTTTTTTTCCCTTTTTTTTTGTTTGTTTATTTGTTTATATTTTGTTCCATTAATGTAATCTTACAAATGATCAAATAAATATATCACATCAATATATAAGAAAAGTAGAACATTTAAATACTACCTTTGAAACATAATAATAATCATCAAATAATGCTTGAGAAACATAGACTTAAATTTGTAAGATCATATTTATGCTTTCATCAGGAGTAGACTATATTGTCTGAAAATGGGTTCAAACATTTGTATATATTAATATATAAATGCAGCACATCAGTAGTCAAATATCTTCTTGAGTCCCACTGAGTTACAGTATTATACAAAATATATTTAACAGCTGGTATAAACTAGCGAGGTCTCACTATTTTTGAGAAAACCTCACAAGACAAATATGAAATTGCATCACAGTCTTCTGAGGGCATGCACTCTGTGTAAGACCATGAAGTCAACAAATTTAATAAAATTTCCAATGTGCACCACATACACACCCACATACACACACAAGCATTAAAGTATTCTGAGCATAGAGCTTCACATAATGCATTATGACTTCCCTGCCCGCACTGGGCAATAGTCTCTCGTCGCTTTCTGCCTTTTGAAATCTAAATCACCTGTAAATATTTTTAGTACATTTTGGGCAAAAACCGAAACACAACACAAATGCAATAATGCTTCTGAAACCAAGGGTGCAACACACATTTAGTAAGAGTTGACTTTTATTTGAATGTCTGGCAAAGAATTGCTGAGAGAGTCCATTTTTCCCTTATTTAATAAAGTCTTCGCTTTAATAAAATCATCTGTACAGAAACGGCAGAGTAAAAAGGGTGTAAGAAAAGAAGAGGCTACAAAGTGCATTTAATTTGGGGTTTGACACTTGTATAGATATTTATATTTATATATTTATATATATTTTATACATACTACTAAACAATATTTCCAAAAGATGAAAAATGCATAGCTGTTTACAGATAATTTATAGCTCAATTATATACAATCCCTTGTATGTTACACAAAAACTCGCACATAGTGCAATGACAATACTCCAATATGGTTTCTGCATTTAAGACATTTGTCGTCAATCAAAAAGGACACATACTGCATTTCTGTTCTGTTTTGTATAATGATCATTTTCACTATACGTTCTGTTACAGCTCACAAATACACAGGGACTCGAGAGAACATCATAAATGCACTAAATTAAGGCTAGTGTTTTCAAATTAGTGTAACCACCGTTTTACTATTCCATCTCATATTTAAAACCAACACACTATAAATGGGGGACGGTAAAGTAAAACAGATGTCCGATTCTTACGAAGTGAGCATAGTCTAACATTGATGTATACAGCAAGGTTGCCAAAGCCCTCAGTCGAAGCCTAGCAATGCTGTAGGATTTACATTCAGTGTCTGAAAACACTTGGCTGGCTGAAATACCTACTCCTCAAAAATGTCTCTAAAGGCTTTTAAGTTAAAATGCCAAGGCATAAAAATGTAATTCTTGCAGCTTTAAGTTTGTTTTCCACCATGCTCCTGAAATAAGTCAGTGTACACATTGTACCGGTAGATTTGGGACAGCTTGGTGCTTCACGCTGTTGATGTGAAAAAAGCAAAGCATAAATCTAATGTGAATTATAAGTAAATCTTTTCCTTTATCGTATCGTAACTTTCAGATATAACAGAGAGCAAGGTTCATTTTAATGATATAAGCTGTGATACTGTGATAAAAGAAAATTTTTTTATTATAACCAAGGCACAATTAATGAACAAGTTTAACAGCTCAAATGATTCGTTGTAGATTTGTAATTTCAGGTGTTGCTTTTGCTATTGCTTTATAACTAGTATTTATTATTTATTATTATTTTTTTTGGGGGGGGGGTTACTTGTATTATATTCATTTGTATTGAATTACCTTGTTTGGAAATATATATATGTAATTTTTAATACTACCATGTTAAGCAGTATGGAGCTGGAGTCTATGTATGACGGGGGGATATGTAAATGAACGTTTCTAATTAACAATTATTCATCGAAGGCGAGGTGAAGATCAGTGAATAATAACCGAAATGTAGTCAAGGTTATTATTCACCGATATTCACTGAGCCTGAGGCAGATAATTGTTTCAGTATAAATACACAGGTGATTATTTGATAAAAAATAAAAAAAAAGTACTAAAAATAATTTATTTCAAACTTCAAAAGCGGCATGCAAATATAATAACGGCACAGGCTTGTGTCACTTATCTATGCCGAGTCACATAAAATACTTTGTTTTGAAATAGATAAAATAAATCACAATTCCACCTTACCTCTGAATAGTTTTAGAGCAAACTTCGTAGTATTTTTAGTGCTTTTAGGAACAGCATTTTCTTTCATAATTTGAAATTCTTCCTCAGTTACGGTGACGAAGCGATTGTCAGCCATTTTGCCAAAGTCGCTTGAGGTGATCATCGAGAAATAGTCCGAATTTCTCGACCAGTCAGCGCAGGCAATTTTCTGTAATCACCTGACTATTTATACTAAAGACAGTTACTCTATACAGTACATAGTGGCTGTCTATGAATATCTTACATTTCTGCCATAAAGTAGTATTTGTGTATCTGCTGTGTGGTAGGTGATTAAGAACACTCTGGACCCTGTATGGAAGTCATTCACTGTGCCACTGATTTCTCTGTGTAATGGTGATGTGGACAGAAACATCAAGGTAGGTCTTATCTTCATGGAAATGATAACCTGGGCTTGTGGTATAAATGAGAGACTGGTAGAAACTTGTTAACTATTAGAAAATTGTGTGTTTTTGCCATTGGCCAGCCAAATTCCAATTTATTTATTTATTTTCCCTAAAGTGTTACTTGCTACTGAGTAATGTGTCTCTGCATAACAAAAATGACCATTTATCATTTATGTTGGTGTTTACCTACTGCTGGCTGTGACTGGCTATAACCTGTGCCAGTTAATTTGCTGGAAAAGAGGCAGGAGTATCTCTGTTACAAAATGTTTTTAACTCATTGCTATCTACTTAACTAATAAATGCTACCAAAAGGCTTACCGTTAGCTAGTTAAATTACCTGACTAGCTAACTATCCAGAGTGCATTTAAAGATCTCCGTGGGAAAATGGCAGTGACTTATGTCTTGTCCAAAATTTTGCCTGTCAACTTCTAGTTTATGATGTTGCATTATTTTAGTCAGAAGGAAAGCCTTAGAGCTACACTTTCATACATTTTCATACATTTTCAAATTTTGCTAATTAAGCTCTATCTGCAGCATCCTAACCAAAGAACACCATCATTTCCCACTAGCTATGTCAACTCTGTTCACTTTTTTGGCTAGCACAGATATGTCACCAGACCCAGTTAAATACTAAAGAGCTCCATTATAGTCATGGCAAAAAATCTGCCTGAACATACCCTACTGTTATTGAGACCATTGGCTAAACTTGACATACATTAAAGGTGACATATTTTACCCCTTTACCACAAGTTGACACAGTTCCCTGAGGTCTTCATGAAATGTCAATGACGTGCTTTGATCAAAATACCCCAAGGATAAAGTCACTCAGCTCCATCCTCACCCTGTCTAAACAGCCGATTTGAGTGCCTGTTCCTTTAAATGAAAAAGAACCACTGCTCACCCCACCCTGCATTTCTGCCAGCCAATCAGGTAGCACTGTCCTCATGAGTATTGCTGGGTTTCACGTG
>JAOBRE010000024.1:19133951-19146686 GCA_027574745.1 Occidentarius platypogon
GAGCCACATTAATCCTGCTTCGGTGGTTTCGGCTCGGAATCTGATTTGCAAGGCTTAGTATGAACGGGGCCTAAGATGATTTGTTTTCATACATCCAACATATTTGAAATGGCATGATCAAATTTCCTGAATAATACCACATCATGTGCTCTCATAACAACTCAGGCTTGAATCAGGATTGCTGGCGTTGTGAGACTGTGATATTTGTTGCCGCACTGTTCGACCTTACCAGCTTTAATTGCAAGATTTTAAAACATAATTGGATCAAGTTAATATTGTGTGAATTGCACATGACTGAATTATGTAGTGTGTATACGTAGAGTATAATTCAGTCTAGTAACTCTTGCAGTACAGACGAACAATACAGTTATTAGAGTAATAATCACAGTACTGTAATTATCATCACAATAATAGGGTGCTGTATTTATCACAGCAGATATTTGACTACTGTAAAAGGAAATACGGCATTAATTTTATTATTGTAAATTAATGACAAATTACATCTTGTAAAACAAAGACAGTTTTTATCACAAAAATTTCTTTTTCCCCCCACATCATTCAACTTTCAACATTTTAAATTTGAAAATATAAAGGCATCAAATAATTTTTTGTACGTTTCATTTTGTAAACATTTATTTTTTTAAACAATAACCTTCACTAAAAACTTTCAAATTACCATATACCTTAAAAATACATCTGTTAGGGAGCGGTAGTAGATGGATGTAAGTGCAGAAGTAATATTTATCAATAATAGAGCGGCAGCTACAATTATCGACAGTCCATAATTATCGACACCTTTTCAGATTTACCAATAAAAAACAATCTTACGAAGGTGAATTTCAGTTACAACAGTTATTATTGGTTAATTAATCAACTGGAAAACCCCCCTCGCCCTTTGATCTCCTCATGTGATGACACAGCTCGTTACCGGAGATGGAATTTTTTTTTTGCACGATCAGCAATTTGAGGAAAACTCGGACGTTATCATCGCAGGTAAGTATCGTGGAAAGATCATGGACATGTTTTTACTTATCAAATTTTATCAATTAGTTTTTGCAGCCCTGGTTAGTTTGCACTTTAGCGACAGTAACGGAGGGCGAAGTTTATTTATAGCGACAGTAACGGTGCTAGAGGGCAGAGTTTATTTATAGCGACAGTAACGGTGCTAGAGGGCGGAGTTTATTAATAGCGACAGTAACGGTGCTAGACGGCGGAGTTTATTTATAGCAACAGTAACTGTGCTAAAGGACGAAGTTTATTTATAACGGCAGTAACTGTGCTAGAGGGTGGAGTTTATTTATAACGACAGTAACGGTGCTAGAGGGCGGAGTTTATAGCGACAGTAATGGTGCTTGAGGGCGGAGATTATTAATAGTGACAGTAACGATGCTAGAGGGCGGAGTTTATTTATAGCGACAGTAACTGTGCTAGAGGGCGGAGTTTATTTATAGCGACAGTAACTGTGCTTGAGGGCGGAGTTTATTAGTAGCAACAGTGACGGTGCTTGAGGGCGGAGTTTATTTATCAATAATGTGACTGCTTTTGAGCTCGATCAGCTGATTCGATGACTGAACAAGAATAAAATGGACAAGCGGCGGTTTGGGGCGGAAACCCCCAATAATACTTGGAGAAAAAATACTATTCAGAACCGACCTCATAGCTATGTGAGGGGGTATAGAAAGAGAGAGAGCAAGAATTTTTTTTTTTTTCAAAATTGTTAAGGAAAGGAGCACGGTAACATCTCCAATTAGATGTGTGTGTGTGTAAGTAAAAGTTATTCCATAAAATCAAGTCATATATATATAAGCTGATACTCATTTGTGTAATTATATAAAAAATTGCACCCTTTGTGGTAGGCTGTTGTGTGAAATCAAATGGTGCTAACCCCCTAAAAAAATCCATTTTAATTCCAGATTGTAATGGGACAAAACAGGACAAACATCAAGGGGTTTGTTTATATAACAACATCCTTCCTGGTTCTACTATAATTAGTGACTGTTGGAAAGGACTACTCTCCTCTGAGTAAGGAAAGTTATACTCATCTCACTGTGAACCACAGTAAAGAGTTTGTAGGCAAAGATACAGGGGCATGCACGAACTCCACTGAGAGTACTTGGTATGCGGTGAAACAGTTTACTGACGACAGGCACTGTAAAAAACGCTATCAAATCTACTTTTTGGAGTACTGTCCATAAACAATATCTTTGCATACATGATGATAAATTCTTGGATTTCTTGAACTTGATAAAACGTGTTAAAAATGGAGAAAGCCATGGCCTAATGGTTACAGAAGCAGCTTTGGGACCAAAAGGTCACTGGTTTGATTCCCTGGACCAACAGGAATGGCTGAAGTGCCCTTGAGCAAGCCACCTAAACCTCAACTGATCACTCGACTGTATGGTGTATGTCGCTTTGGATAAGAGTGTCTACTAAATGCCATTAATGTAATGCAATGTGTTCTGAATAGTATTTTTTCCACAAGTATTATTGGGGGCTTCTGCCTCCAAACCCCTGCTTATTAATTTCATTCTTGCTCAGTCATTGAATCAGCTGATTGGGCTCAAATGCCATCGCATTAGTTAGAACGAGATTCTGCCCCCTCGCATGCATCAAACACACATGCCCAGTGTAGTTTCTGGGGTGTTACTGCCACTATAGTGCAGTTGTCCCACAGCCCTAGAAAGAAAAAAAGATATTCATTCATTTATTTAATTAAATCTATGTTGAAAACACATCCAATGAAACCGTCTTACCTGTTGTGGCGCTCTGTTTCACCTTGGCCCACTTCAGTACCTCACAGTGACTATCAAGAGACAAAGAAGCGAACTCCAAATGAAGCTAGGTTGTTAGCACACATGCGCACACACACACGATTCCAATTGAAGCTTTATCCAATAATGTTACTCCAACACCAAACTGATGACGTTATCAACTAAATGTTGCCAGATAACAAAATCTATCAATTTCATGTGTAAATAGTTTATTTTGGTCAGATTATGCACACTAGGGTTGCCACATTTCATGCAGAAAAATAAAGGACACCTACCACAGCAGGGCCCCGCTCCTAGGGGCCACAACCACCACGAGCCCCGTGACGCAGCAGTGATGGTGAATCATAATATAAATCAGGGTCTCACGAAAGTATTAAGGTTCTACTTAATGTTTGAAGTGCTTTATTAACAATGGACATTAGAAATAAACTGAATGGATAAGTTTTCAGTTATAAACTCTGATTGGTATACAAATCACTGTTAACAGGTGAACTCAGTCACTTTCTATTACAACTTCACAGGCTTCTCTCGTGGACATATTGTCACAGCTGAATACATAAGCCACAAAAAAATAGGCTTTTTGAGGTGACGTGTAACAGAGTTAAAAATGCACTTCATTAATTCTTGTTTCCAATTTGTATTTGTGAAATTTTATTCATCATTCTGTTGAGTATTTGTGAATTTTGTGTCAATGAGTTGTTTTCACTGACTGTTATTTTTATTTACGTTTCCCATGGAAAGTACTTTTTAGCCATCACCTTTTCTGTAGCTCCTCCTGTCTTCCCCTCAAGGTGCCGTTACGCTTGCTGAGGGAGCAGAAGTGCAGAGAAAAAGACCAGAAGGCAATTAATTGTGTTGTATTGTCTTCTGCAGGAGCAAAGAAATGCAGGACATCAGTTCCTTGTCTCGTCCCTGTCTATGCCCCACCCACATCCGTTACAGAAGCATAAAATGAAATTGTTCAAAAATGCTCAAATTTAAAATAAAATTACACTGTTACACTAAAAAAGTAAATTAAATTTCAAGATACAAGTTATTAAATTAACTCTTCCATAACTTATTAACGATAAATTAAACAAATGCATTGACACTCAAAAGATCATTTAAAAAAACACACAAAATAATTGCATCAGCCCTTTTGTGTTCTGTTTTTTCACAAATGAAAACCCCCCAAAATAAATTCAGGTTGTGGAAATAGTTTATGAAACTGTAAAACATTCCTCTTTACCTTCCATGAACATCTCTCTTCCATGAACAGTCAACAGTTCAACAAAGCTTTCTTTCTTTTCTGTGTGGAACAGTAGACCATGGTTAAACAGTCAACAGCTCCCTCTCTTTCTCACTGTGTGTGTTACTTCCTTCTCCACGTGTATTTCTTATCACTCTTTGCAGCACTGAGTATCCGTTTGTCTTTCAAAACCCTGGAGTCAAACTCTGAACAGGACTGCTCAAAGTTAAGAGTGATCAAGAGATCACTCCTCATGAGCTCCATGGAGCACCTGTTCTTGCTGTCACTCCATTTGTTGGTCATTCTGGAAAAGATCCTTTCCACATAGCCAGTGGATGCTGGGATGCTCAGGATGTGGCTGACGAAGGTCAGCATGTTAGGCAGGTCAGCTACTTGAAAGAGAGCCACCCACCTGGCAGCCACATCTTTGGATTTCCATTCATCTTCTGCACCTTCTCTGAGCCCCTTCAGAATGGTACTTGCTGTCATGCATTCATCATAAAACTCATCCATGTTGACTTTTTGGATGAGGTTGAGCTTATTACTGATCCTCTCAGTATCACTGAAGGAAAGCATGCCATGGTGCAGAGAGATAGGTTGTAGGGAGAACAGCCAATCGTCCTCTGAAAAGTTGAACCATTTTTCAATGTAGAAGATTGCTGTGTTAAGAAATGCAATGAAATCTGCCCTCCCCTTGCATCAGGCGGGAGGAGATGCTGCAGCTTCACTTTGGTTAAGTAGCCATAAAACTGGTAATCTCTTCTCTGTGTGAGATTTTGCTTGAAGGTAAACATGATGGAATAGAACTCAACACAGGTGGTTGGATCATTTTTCAGCTTCTTTACAAATTCTTCAGAAAGGGAGAGTCTGCTATTGCAGAACATATTGGCAAAACTCCACATCAGCATCTTCCTCAGTTGAGTCTTCACTGAGCTTTAACAAAGCTCTGATGTGTCTGGGACACTCGTCCCTCAGGCTGATGAAGTAAGACCTGAGAGCAGTCCAGGTTTGAATCAGCCAGGAGATGGCTGGATTGAGGGACAGCCACCTTGTTGAAACATGTCACAGAATCTCCTGGAACTCCACATCACAAAATTGGCAAAACACTTTGAAGGATTCCCTTTGTTTAGCAGATGTGGAGAAGCAGCCACAGAACTTCAGCACAGTGTTTTCCACATCTACAGTGAGTTGGTCGAGAGCATGCTTCACTGTACTGTGATTAATATCGGCATGGAAGTTACCTCACAGCAGATATTTTTGCTTTTTCTTCAGCTTGGTGAAAACAGAGTTGTGGATGCTGTAATTTACAGAAGTATTGTCTGAGCAAAATGCTGTAACTTGAGCTAACGATAAGCCAAATTTATCAAGGGATTGTTGTATACCGTCTATAATCCCAGCAGCTGACTCATCTGCATTCTTTCTAAAATCAATCATTTTGTTGCAGATCCCACTTTCTGACCTGAAGTATTGTACAGCAAGGAGAAACATCTTCCTGTTTCCCTTATTTGATACATCAGTCTGTATTGAGAATGGGACGGGTTTACCTGATGTTAAGACATCAACATCAGCCACTGCCTTTGCTGCAAGGACATTTTTGGCCAACGCTTCTGCCTTTGTTCTCCCGAGAGACATTTTCTGTCTGATTTTGGAGTCTTGCGGAATTTTTGGGTTGAGCTTGTGTCCACTGTTGGCACTATTATAGCTGAGGTTGTGTTTAACCGTGTGGTACACCTGCATTAACTCAGCTGCTGTAACCTAGAGGGGAAGAGTAGGATGAGAAATTATTAATGCACTTGAATAATTGTAAAGGACGACGTGAACACAGGTTTTGGCTAAAATGTGTCATTGTTTGCAGTGGTCAGACATTTTACATACATACATTTTTAAATATATGGAAACTTCTTAAGTAAAACACAATTTCCATCATTGTGCTTTATTTATTTATCTCATTCATTCAGTTTTATAGTATTGCCTACTGTTCATCCATTAGTATTTAAAGATGCAATTTTCCAGACTGGTTAATCATAATATATCATAGTTGTTTATTTTCTTCACATGGGCACTACATTTTGATTCATGTATTAAATAAATGCTCATGTATCCGACAGTAAACCTCAACCTGAATAAACAAATCACGTCATAACTTAGCCTAATGTTACTCAAGAAGCCAGCTCATGGCACAAACACCTCATTTCAAAAGACAATCAGTCCCTAGTAGAAAGTTATGGGATGTGATTCATTTCCATGTAATGGTACATACAGCTAGAGTTATTTGATGACAGACAGACAGCCACATATGAAATCTAACATAGACAGACGGCCATTGATGTTTCCCACCGGCTCTCTGCTAAGAGACCCGCCCTCCTTTGCCTCTGATTGGCTCTGACCCTGAAGGTCTTACCCAATCACTAGCGGCATAGACCCCCAAGAAACCAATCCAACGATGGCGAGAGTATTGGGGCGGGTCTTTACGGAATGTGGACGGGATGAAGCTGCATTCAAGACAACTCGGAAATAAGCGACAACCCGCGTCCCGTACTGATTAAAACCGGGACGATTCCGTATTTTAAGGGACGTGTGGCAACCCTAAATTAGTATACACATTAGCCTGCTAGCTAATGAAGGCGTGTTTCTCCTCTTCTCTCTCCCACGGCGCTTTTAAAGTTCCACACACGGGGAACCTGAAAACTGCTAAATTAACATACAATTGTAAAATAATGAGCTCAGGGACCTTGCTGAAGAAATTGTGGAATCTTGTCAGTAAACTCTTGCAGCAAAATTGTATGGAGAAAAGCAGGTTTAAAAAAAAATCCCGCTCAAAATGACTGTGTTGTATTTCACAGGAAAAATATATTGAGTGTAGAATTCACCCACCCAATAATTTAGACCATGATGCTTTGCAGATCTCCAGCAACCTGCCGTATACAGGTTCTACAGTCCACATTTATTCATTATACAGTAAAAATGTTGTGAAAACTACAGACTTTTGGAACCGTGTATGTTTTTCAGATATTAGAACCTTACTTAATCTTTTTCTGGTTATATTTTATACAGTAAACTCTGGTGGTTTAGCATATCTTTTTCTTCCCACAGGAGCATGTTTTGGCCAACAGCTGTTATTACCTGAGAAAATAGATAAAGCAGTTGGGGAGAATGTAGTGATTACCCCAATCCATCTTCCTGATCCACCACACTACTACATCGAATGGATGTTTAATATGAGCACTATTCTCGCTGGACCTCCTGATGGAATTACAGTACAGCCACCGTACACAGGCAGAGTCAGTCTGGACATCAACACTTTCGCTCTGGAGCTCAGGAACCTGGCTGAGAGTGATACTGGAGAATATTCTCTGGGTGTAGAAACTCTTAAAGCTCGGTTCACAGATGCCACCTCACTACAGGTGTTTGGTGAGTGTATTTAAAAAAAAAAAAAAAAAATCCTTTTAACACAACTCGACTAGGAGTCCCCCCCCCCCTTTAATCTTTTAGTCCTCCTTTTTGTAAATACAAGGAAAAGTTTTTACAGCTAATAGGTAACTATAATCTGGTTTTGTACAGGTGTGTAAGGATTAAAAGTACACAGATTTCTACTGCATTACATCTTCACAGCTGAATCTGAATACACATCTTTCAAACTGTAAAACATTTTTTATCATATTAATCTTGCATTAGATGTTTCACATTCAAAATATTAATTCAATCGTAAAATATTGAACTATACAAAATACAGGAACTACAGTGTGTAGAACCATTAAAGCGGCTAGAGATAATGAGATGAGATCTTTGTGTAAATAATCCGCTTGTCAGTCCGGCGCGCTTTTGCGCGCTCACCTGAAGAACTCTCTGGCGCAGTCCGGACTGCGCACGCGTCGAGTGACCTCGCGCACGCGCGCCGTTAACGACGCACACCTGCACATGATTGAGGAGCGATATGCGCACCTATATAAGGACCGCTTAGAGGCGCGCATAGTGTGGAGTATTAGGCCACGGCAGTCGTGCATACTGGGCCCGCGGCTGAGGGGCTGCTGCTGGTGAAAGCCTTTTTTTTGGGGGGGGGGGGAGAGATTTGTCTTATCGTTCATGATTTTCTTTTTTAACACATTGTATTAATTCATTCTGCACGTACATCCGCCTCCTACTTCGTACCCTGACAATGCTACACCACGACTGGGCTTAAATAGTTGTTATTGTCCCCCCTGCTTGTTTCAGTTTAACTTCTGCTGCCGTATTACAGCAAAATGTCCTCTTTTGAGAGCTCCATGCCAAGGGCCTTAAGATCGGTGGCTGGCGCCCACATTATAAACGTGTAGTACTTATAATAGCAGATTTATTGGACCAAAAATAAGTTGGCAAGAAGTACTTTTCCTCACTTTAGTCATAGCTAATTTTTACTCCTGCATTTTTTTTTTTTCTGTCAGTATGGCCAAAACAAAGAAACAGTGATTAGCTCTTATGATTTTAGGTAATAATAGTGTTAGTACAGTGAATACACTTGTGTTTTGATAATTTAGTCCTCAAATCTTATTTATACTGGTGCCAACCTGATCCCTGTATTACTTTTAAACCCCCAGTTCCCGTCTCCAGCGTTGCAATAGTACCAAGTAACACAGAGCTGATTGAATTCAACAGCACTGTGAACATCGTCTGCTCTGCGTCTGGCTCCTCGCTTTCATTTATTTGGCTGAATGGCAGCTCTGAGGTAACAGCAGGGGGGCGAGTTCAGCTAACAGACAACAACAGCAGTCTGACCATCGCCAGTGTGATTAGAGGGGACACAGGCCCATACCAATGTGAAGCGTCCAATGCCTTCAGCAAGAAAAGGAGTCCTCCATTGAGCCTCACTATTTACTGTGAGTTATTTCATATCATGGGTCTTGTTGACACTCATGAAATTTATCTAATAAATGTACATTATATATCTGGTTTTCTCTGAAGCTGATTAAATATGGACTGTTCCATTGCAGATGGTCCAGAAAATGTTGTTGTTGATGCAAATCCAGTGGGACACTTCTACAGCTCTGGGTCAAATGTCAAACTGACCTGCTCAGCTGAGTCCAGCCCTGCTGCTGAGTTTCAGTGGGCTGTGAATGGAAGACAGCTTGGTGAAATGGGCCAAGAGCTCAGACTGAACAACATTCAGAGTGGCAGTTACACCTGCATCGCACATAACAAACAGAGCCTGAGATACTCCACGTCTGAACCCTTCAGCATCACTGTACTTGGTAGGTTTTACTGTACTTTAGTTTTTGAATTCATGTAGTAGTATAGCTGCCCACTGCTCTGGGTATGTGTGGGCTCACTGCTCACTTGTGTGCATGCATGCATGCTTGTGTTCACTGCTTCAAATGAGTTAAATGTAGAGGATGAATTTCACTGTGCTTGAGTGTGACAAATGTGACAGTCTTCTTCTGCTTCTTCATTGTATTCTCACAGAAAAGACTGTGGGTGGAGGTGGAGAGTCACTGTCTGCAAGAGATACAGCTGGGATTGTTGCTGGAGGTTTGTTGGGCATCGTTGGAGTTGTTGGTTTGATTTCCTGCTTGATGAAATAAAACAAATGTAAGTAAACTTGAGCGTCACTTTGTAATATACTCAGTGATGTACTTTTTATGCAGTATGTAGTATTTAATTGTAGCAATTTTTACGTAACAGGAATTATGAACATTATTTTCTAAAAGTGACTGAAATTAGTTAATATAAGCAATAAGTCAGAATAAACATAATAGCATTCCTGTTCAGATTATGAAAGTTACTGGCCACTTCCACCTTTGGAAAATGTATTATAAAGCTCTTTAAGTATTTTATTGCTTTTTAGAAGAAACACTGACTTACTTTAAAACCATTTCAAACTAATGCATTCTGCCTTAATATGTTTGTCATGTGATTGCTGTTTACCTTGATGACACTTATAGTGGCATTAGCTTAACCAGCTTCATGAGGTAGTCACCTGGAATACTTTCCAATTAACAGGTGTGTCTCATCAAAAGTTAATTAGCACATTTGGATCTGTGTGACCTACATTTCAAACCTTTTAATACTTTTTCTCATTTACCTACATCTTAATCATTCAGGCCAAAAAACCAGTTTCAGAGGAAATGAGAAGAATGAAGGTATTGTGGTGATTTTCTATCGTTAATGTAACCACACACATATGTAACCATACACACGATTTGATATCATACAAGCAATAGTTTGGTTTCTGATCATTGTATTTTGATTTATACACACACCTTAATGAAAACACAAGTGTATTTTGATTCATATGTAACCCCTCCCCACACACACACACACACACACCTTGATGTAATCACATCAGCAGTAATGTGGTTTATGATTTTGTATTTCGATTCAAACCCAGTATGTAGATTTTCAGTCAAGTCAATGAAGTTGATTTGATTAAAAGTAATAATAAATTGATTTATGAATGATCATAATTACAGTAAATAAGTAAAATGGAGTAAAGACATTGCTTGTAATGAAAGGTTGTTTTCTGCTAAATCATAGGCCTATTCAAAAAGTGTATTATTCTAATTCCCGTGCCTGGAGTGTTGTCATATGTTGCAATGAGTTAGCCAAAGCAATGTTGAATTCAGCAATTGTTCATTCTGGAATGTTTTGCATGCTAATGTAATAAATTTTTATCAAGGAATTGTGTATTGTTACAACACAAGCTCCACAGTGGTGTCCTTTTTATCCTGTTATGCAGCCTGGCCAAGGCCACGATGTTACCTTACCGAGTGCTGGTGTGCTTGTTTGCACCTACAGCCTATATCAGTCTGTATGCTATACCAATTTGATTCCAGTCATTTTGAATCATGTGTTGTATGCTCTGAATGCTGTGTTGTTCATAACCTATTGGATGTTTTGATTCTTTCTGAATTGATCAATCATACTGGAAAATTTGGCCTGGGTGATACAAACTGTGAGACGTACTGCCCAGTAGAAAATGTTAAAGAATTATGATGTGACATGTTAACAAATGAGATTATTTGTATACACTGTGTTATTCTGAAACTGTATGAAATGAGAACTTTGTGATTTTGAGTCAGTTCATTCTGCAGACTGTACTCAGCTTTTATTAATCGATTTAATAAAGGTCTAAACTTTTCTGCAACCTCTTTGACTTTGAATAATTTTTGCTTGGGAGAGTTTAAGTTTTGAGAGTTTCCACAACAGTACATGTGAAGATCAGCCACTTATACTGTAAATATGTACTGGGTCTGAAAGACCTGACATGTACTGTAGATGATGGCAAAATATAATGATGGCATTTTATGATATTTACCAGATTAGAAGAAAGTATCATACGCTTCGTTCATATGAACCATTTGGTAATGTTTTACATGAATTTCATGGGTTACTGTAAAATGGTAGATTTCATGGCATTCATGCAATATAGTGAAAAAGAATGTCATTCAAGTTTCATGAAAATAGCTCGGTGTAACCCTGCCACAATTTAAACTTAAGTACATTGCCTATGGATGCCCACACCACAAGCTATATACATACATACATACATACAGTATAACTCAAACGTTTGCACACCCCTACTCATTCACAGGTGTTTCTGTATTTTGATTATTTTCTACATTGTACAACAATACTGAAGACATCAAGACAATTAAATAACAGATAAGGAATTGTGTGGTAAACAAAAAAATATTGTTAAATACAAAATATGCTGATATTTTAGATTCCTCAAAGTAGCCGGCGTTTACCTTGACGTTTTGTACACTATTAGCATTATCTTAAACAGCTTCATGAGGTAGTCACCTGGAATGCTTTTCAGTTAACAGATGTACCTTGACAAAAGTTAATTAGTGGAATTTCTTGCCTTCTTAATACGTTTTAGATCATCAAACAGTAAATAGTAAATAAAAATAATAATAAATAGCCCTATTCTACAACTGTAGTAATCCATATTTTGTCCAGAAATGTTTGACTAAATAAAGAAAAATGACATTAAGACATGAAGTGTGTTTTAATTAATAAAAATAAAGAAAAAGAAACTGAATTAGAAGGTACGTCCACACTTTTGACTGGTTGGAACCTTCCACAAGATTTTTAACCCTCAACTACTCAGCTAGATGCTTGATTCACTTGGGATTAAAAAAACAAAAGTATAAATATAAATACATCACATTTCTGACAAAGTCTCTAAAGAACTAATTTACAGATTTTTTAAGTTGTAACCTGTTTTGGTGCATTTTGAGATTTGTGCAACCCCTCTTGATGCTCTACCCCCATGCCAACTGCGAAAGCTAAATGGAGCGAAGAACGATGGCCTCTCTTGTCTCAGTCATCAATGTCAGACATTTTCACCTCTAATGATGGGGATGGGAGATGGACAGAGCCGTTGAGGCGAGTGTATGCAGACACCTTGGACAGGCTATGAGCATCAATAATTGCCCCTCCGGAGGCAACAAGGTGTGTGCAAACACCAAATATAATGCTATATATTTGTGTCTGTGACAGAATGAGAATGTGTCTGAATTTGCTGGCGAGAGAGAGAGAGAGAGAGAGTTGTAAGTGTGAAATTAGTGTTTATATGAAGGTGTGTATTTGAGGGTGCATGTTTGACTGATGCTGCGACAGTTCATTTTCTGAGAACATCAGCCCTGTTGCACGTCCCCCACACCAGAGATAAGGCACAACAGCAGCTCTGTTCAGATGGAAAAACAAAGACTGCAATTTAAAACCATCGGCATCTTACACACACACACACTATTTTAT
>JAOBRE010000024.1:22223448-22233745 GCA_027574745.1 Occidentarius platypogon
CTCGCCGGCCACGGGGCTCGAACCCGGACCTTCTTGCTGTGAGGCGACAGCGCTAACCACTACACCACCGTGCCACCGCGTTTTAAGATCTGTTTATTATATAAGATATGTTTATTAGACTTACTGTATAGTGTTCTGAAAATTTCACTATACAATAACCATACACCCAAAGTAAATCCTGGGAACTTGATGGATGACGATAACCCATCCATCTCAGTGCATTCATACAAATTAAAGGAAATTAATAAGTATAAGAATTCCCAGGGAGAGCATGACTTTCTCTTCTAATTAGATCCTCTTCTAATGTAGCACATTGAGGTTTTTTCCCTTGAGAAAAGGTCAGCAAGTCAACTCACCAACATTTTGGTTATAAGCTGATGTTTTCGCTTCTTGCATCACACAAAAAATATTATTTGTGTCTGACGAGTATCTCTATTTAATCTCATGTGTATGAATGTATGGAGGCAAGATAATAACTTTGCACTGCCCGTTACTTTGCTTGGTTACAGATTTTATATTTTTAAAAATTAAATAGCACACAATCCTGCAGTAGTGGACTGAACATTACAGTAATTGGAAGAATACATTTATTGATTGATTTGATTTTTTTTTTTACCATTTTTAAGATTTCAGTTGTTATCAAGACAAGAAATAGCAAATTATTGCTATTTATAGTCCTTCCAAGTGTCACACCTGCGCGCTGTGGCGCGTGCATCAGACGGACTCTCGCACATGCGCCGTTACCGATGCACACCTGCACAGAATTAAGGCGCAATCAGCGCACCTATATAAAGACTGTGAAAACACACTCACATCGCGAAGTACTGAGTTGTTAGTGACACTTTACCAAGCCGTGTTTTCCTATTGATCTCCTGGTTTCCTGATTTCTGTTCCTGTTTTTGATTGTGCTTTCTTCTGTGCCTTGGATAATCCGTTTGTGCCTCGCCCAACCTTTTGCTTATTCACAATTTATGATTTCTTCTCACTGATTTGGATTGTTTGCCTGTTGTCCCTTTTTATTAATAAAACACTTTTGCACATACATCCAATTCCAACCCATCCCTGACAGAATACTTCGCCAGAACTACGGATGTCGCAGAAGCATTCTGGCACGCCCTTCTATGCCATTCCCGGGTTTCCATACCTCAGCCCCTAGCCTTGTTTTTCCAGAGGTTTACTGGAATAGACACCCCAGCACCCTATGATGGAGACTATCACCCTAGGGTATCCTGGCTTACAGGATGAACATACCAATGGGCAGAGTACCTCATGAGAATAGAGCACCCATACCTCCAGAGCTCGCAGGCTTTTCAGGTCATGCTCGGGTATATCTATGAGGCATTAGAGAAGGAGGACCCCCATGAAATTGGGGGAGGGGCTATCACGTCAGAGGCCGAATCAGCAGCAGCAGAGGAGGCTGTTGCTCCAGAGCACCTCCCAGAGGCTGACACAGTGCCAGCGGAGGAGACCGTCATGCCAGAGCCAGTCCCACAGTCCATTCCACAGTCAATCCCTGAGCCAGCACCTGAACCAGAGCCAGCACCTGAACCATAAGCAGAGCCAGAGCTACAGCTAGTGCAAGAGCCAGAGCCTGTGTCAGAGCCAGAGCCAGCGACCGAACCAGAGCTAGAGCCAGTGACCAAACCAGAGCCAGAGCTATGGCCAGTACAAGAGTCAGTGCCAGTGCAAGAGTCTGTGCCAGAACCAGCACCAGAGTCAGAGCCAAGGCCGAAGCCAGTGCCAGCGAAAGAGTCAGATCCAATACCAGCACAAGAACCAGGGCCAGTGCCAGAGCCAACGCCAGACTCTGAGCCAGTGCCAGCCCCAATGCCAGAGTCAGAGATGGTGCCAGAACCAGCACCAGATTCGGAGTCAACGCCAGTGCCAGAGCCAGTGCCGGCACCGGCGCCAGAGTCGGAGCCAGTACCAATGCCAGTGCCAGAACAAGTGCCCGAACCAGTGCCAGTTCCAGAACCAGTGCCAGAGGACAACGGGACGGCCTCTGCCCCAGACGGCTATGAAGACATTGTCACTCTGCCACTGCCTGGCTATGAAGACATCGTCATCATCGCTCCGCCACCGCCCAGCAATGAAGATGTTGTCACTCCGCCGCTGCCCAGCCAGGAAGACATTGTCACCTTGTCGCTGGGTCCTGATCAGGACAGGAATGATGCGCAGACAGAGCTTGAGTCCATGTCCAGTCAGGAACTCACGACCAGTCCATAGCGCAAGCCTTGGTCCAGTCCAAAGCCCAAGTCCTGTCCAGAATTTAAACCCATGCCTGTGTCCAACCTTGAGTCCAGTTCATGCCCAGAGCTCGAGCCCATGTCCAGTCAGGAGCTCAAGCCCATGTCCAGTCCGGAGCTTGAGTCCGTATCCAGTCCAGAGACCAAGTCCAGTCAAGAGCTCGAGCCCAAGTCCTGTCCTGAGCCCGAGCCCACTTCCAGTCCAGAGTCCAAGTCCTGTCCTGAGCCTCAGCCTAAGCCCCCACCTGAGCCAAGAATCCAGTCCCATGTCAGCTCAGAGCGGCGCACCGACGACATGGCATCCAGCGTCAGGCCCTCATCCCTGGTGCCAGGGAATATGGATTTAAGCTCCCCGAGGGAGCTCTTTGGCAGGAGTTCTGTCACACCTGCGCGCCGTGGCACATGCATCAAACGTACTCTTGGGCATGTTCTGGATAGCGTGCGTGCCAAGTGGACTCTCGCACGCATGCCGTTAATGATGCATGCCTGCACAGAATTAAGGGCAATCAGCGTGCCTATATAAAGACTGTGAAAACACACTCACATCGCGAAGTATTGAGTTGTTAGTGACACTTTACCGAGCCATGTTTTCGTATTGATCTCCTGGTTTCCTACTGATCTCCTGGTTTCCTGATTCTTGTTCCTGTTTTTTGATTGCGCTTTCTTCTGTGCCTTGGATAATCTGTTTGTGCCTCGCCCGACCTTTTGCTTGTTCACCATTTATGATTTCTGCTCGCCAATTTGGATTGTTTGCCTGTTGTCCCCTTTTATTAATAAAACGCTTCTGCGCTTACATCCAACTCCAACCCATCCCTGACAACAAGGTAAAAGGCTTTACTTTTACATTACATTACATTACAGGCATTCAGCAGACACTCTTATCCTGATCAATGTACAAGTGCAAAATAAAATTTTTATACAATAATACTTATTTTCAGTATGATATACTGTATTTAACAGTTATTCCACGAAATCGAGTCGTACATGAGCTGATAGCACCGAGTTGGCTGTAAGCCATGTATGACAAGACTGAGTGGAATAACTGTTTTATTCTATCCACATTCACTGGATTTTGAGAAACAGAGCATTTTTATTTTTGATAAATTCGATAAATTAAAAACTTCATATAAAACGTCCGACAAAATCACTTCCACTTAGAATGTAAACAAACCAGTGAAATGACAGTAGCAATTTGTGAAAAATACTATTATAATAATAATTCTTGAAAAATAAAAAAAAGATATCTTCTTACCATCAAATACTTTTATTCCATATTTTGTTGCTTTTCTTTGTTTTTGAGTAGAGTTTTTATTTCATTCTTGGTTGGTTCAGCAACACACTCCGCCACTTTGTGTTTCTCTACTCATGGTATATGAGCTGATATCCTAATAGTCGAGTAGCCAATCAGAATGTACGATTGCTCATAGCCGGTGAATGTGGATAGAATAACAATGGATATACCACTGCACCTAGAATTTATTCCAAGATACCATAACACACACACACACACACACACACACACACATATGTATATATGTGTGTATATATACACATACATAGAAAAAGAAGAACAACAACAACAGCATTATTTATCACACATACACTTAAGCATAGTGAAATTCCTCTCTGCATTTAACCCATCTGAAGTCGTAAACACACACATGAGCAATGAGCACCCACACATACCCAGGGCAGTGGGCAGCTATGCTACAGCACCCGGAAAGTAGTAGGGGGTTAGTTGCCTTGCTCAAGGGCACTTCAGCCCAAGGCTGCCCCATGTTAACCTAACTGCATGTCTTTGAATGTGTATATATATGTATGTGTATATATATGCTGCTATATCATCAAACCCCCACATATAAGCCTAATTTATTTTTTTCTAAACGCTGTTATCAAAAGCCAGAGAGAGATGTGTTTCTGAGAATTATAACCTATCAGCAACTACAACACCGAGACAGCCCTGAAAGCACCAGTGAGCTCTTAGGACACTAAAATAGCACATTTCTGTGTAGAAGGTAAATGCAGGAGGAGAAAAGCGTAGGACACACTGACCTCTGCACAGTGGAACACAGTCAGCATGTCCGAGTGGAAGGCCGCCAGGGTCTCATAGTGTCCTGTCTGGAGCTGCTTTTGTACCATGCTGAGGTCCACCAGAGCAGAATCAGACCTAAAGTATAAACACACACACACACACACACACACACACACACAGATGTTGTCATGCCAAAAAAAAAGGTCCAAACTGCTCCATCTAGTGGTCTGTAAAAATAGGGTGCTTTCTGCTACACAAACAAACACACCTTTTTCTTGAGCACAGGTTTAGCAGAGGATCACTGAGGGTTTGTCCAGATGATCCTGAGGAACAGAGATACGGAAAGAGACAGAGGAACAGAGAGAGACACAGATAGACAGGGACCGAGAGAAACAGGTAGAGATGGAGAAAGAGACAAAGAGAGGGGGAGACAGATAGAGATAGGAAAAGAGAGAGAGAGGAAGGCAGAAGCAAACAAAAAAAAGAAATTAGTTGCATCTTTGCTTTTATTTTCTTTCGACCGTCATCATTATAATTATCCAAACCCTCAACTCATTTCAGTCAGTAAACATACCCTTGCAACTAACAATCCTGTCCCAGATTTCTTGGAGTGTGTGTGAGAGATCTCTGCTTTGGAATGTTAAATGCTCCCCTTCTTCAGAACATGACCTCCACTCAATCGGGCACCTGTCTGCGACATGTAGAACAACACGCACAATTTGAAAAAAGATATATTTCCAAAATACACTCCACTAAAACTGACTGAACATGCAACTGCTCCATTTTATATCATTCAGATTACTGTATTCTGCAACAAACATGAACTGAAGCGACTACATTTTTTTTTCTATTTGGAAAGTTTGTGCAGGGACGACATCCAATGCTATGACCTACAGCATGCAAAAGACAGACGAAGGACACATGAGAAGGCGGGTGGTCGCTGTGAGGGGGGACAAGTATCACACCATGCAATCACATTTGTATTCAGATGCAGTGACTACTATGAGTGATGAAATTAACGTACAAAAAGCAATGTATTACTGTATTTTTCAATCCTGATCAACTTATCATTTAATAAAGAGCAAGTGGGCAACTGAGACACACTGCTTATTGTAATACAGAAATGCTGTACAGCATTATGAATATGATGCAAGCTAAATAAATAACAAATACATACACACATGCACATGTCACCAACAACTACACACACTCCTAGACCTGACTTGATGGGTGGATCCTCTCCAAGGCCTCTACCCTCACTCTGGCTGCTCGTTTTATCCTCCTCCTTTTCTTTCTCTTGCTCTCTCTCCCCCTCTCTCAGAAGAAACGCCTGTCTTGCCTTCATCTTCTCGTAATTTCTCACCAGGAAGACACCATGTTTCATTACAAAACTCCTGAAATGACAATACAAAGGGGACAAGAGACAGAATGAGAGACACACAGAGAGAGAGAGAGTTTTAAATCTTCTATAAAGCATTTAGCCAAATGCATTTTTTTTAAACCAATAATGAATTTACTTACCTTATCCTAGCACTCAATTTATTTTAAGAGAAAAGAAATGTGATTTGTAATCTCATAAGATTATCCCAGGTCCTCAAATGAACTATAAAATTTGTCTGTCCATTACATTTGTAACTTTGTTCAGCTTTATATGACAGTATAACAGAGATATCAGCTTGCTCCAGAAAAAAAAAAAAAAAAAATTGCACGATGTATAAATTTTGCCCGCATGTATCTGGTTAACTTAGCTGTGATTGAAGAAGAAAAAAAAAATCAGAAACATTCAAGTTACAGGAAGCTAACATCAGTCTTTGGGGTTGTACATATATAACGGATATTGACTGGGGCTTTCCTAACTGTGAACGTTGTATTTACTGTGCGACTTCACAATTACTCTGATGCTGTCATACATTTAGTGCAGATGTGTCACCAAATTGCACATGTGGCAGTGCTAAATGGTGGTCTTTGACTCCAAAATGTTTCTTTTCCTCTAGAAAGTGTTTTGTTCCACACAAGATTACATTGCAGAAGCACTTATGAACTATGAAGACAATAAATCTCAATCTGTATAAACATATTTTTCCGGTACCTCTCCTCACTAGATAAGGTTGAGGGGAAGTTCTCATTGTCGCTGTTTTCCTCCTGTAAATGGGAAAATAAATAAATAAATAAATAAATAGAAGATAAAACTTCAGAAGACTAATTCTGACATTACATATCCAGTCGTTCAGGAATCGTGTGTACATGTGATGTGTTACCTGTGGTTGGAGGTGACGATGGCACGGATGGTGTTCCTCGTACACGTGTGTGTGACTGTCCATATCACAGGACTGAATCTCGTCATCACTGAGCCTAAAAATCATGCACAAAAAGTCTCTGAAGTGTAACTAAGGTATAAAAGCAAGGACTTAAATAACTAGCACCCAGTAACTATACATTTTTACACTTTTAACTGTAATAAAACAGATGAAAGCGGATAAAGTATCAACAATATCTGGCACAGTCAGTGTGTTCCTCTGTGGGAATGTATCACAGGCCCTGTTCCAGTCAAAAGAAAAACAAGGCCCGGTTGACTTCCTCCGCTCCCTTCGTTCAGGAATGAAAAAACACCCCTGTTTTTGTGTGCACCGCTGCTTGGTTTCCTAATACCTGTGGATAAGGAGGACCTGGAAACTAAGTCCATGCAATCCTAAAACACTGTGTGAAAGTGTATGTATGTTCTTACGTTGTGTTGAGGCAATCGTCAGAGCAGGACTGATGCACACTGCTGTTCGGGGGGTTACAGGAACCGTCTGAAGTCAAAAACAGGGAAATTATTGGAAAAACAAATCTTTAAAAAGCCTAAAGTAAAATGCTCCAGAACACACTTGTGATAGGGCACTATAAATAAATGCACACATTAAAGCTAATCAAGCAGCCATAATAACAGAGAGCACAGATTTACTGTTGTGTTAATGACAAAGAACAACAGTGTCTTTGTCCTCAATATTACTCAAGGGTTATTTTAGACACCCCACCCACCTACACACACACACACACACACACACTTACTTGATGGTGTTGCCTGTGGTACAGTAACAGGTTTTTCAAATCGCTTAAGTGAGGGGAAAACATACACATCATGAGCACTGTACAAGAAGGGTCAAGTTCCGAGAAAAGTTTTTTTTTTTTTAAATACAAAAGTTAAAATCACCTTGTTAAAAGCACACTGCCAGTGGATGTCATACGGCAACTGAAAGTTGATCCTTTTCACTCTTAGGTACTTTCCTGTCACGGATACACACAGGCAAACACACACATACAGGAGCAGAACACTGGTTTAAAGCTTTATACATATGATTAAGGTCCAATAAATCGAACTTCCTTTTCAATTACTTCCCTATAATTTCATTTTTACCTCGAAACCATATCCTTCTCTTAATCTTCACCTATTTCTCCAGAACTAATGATGATGTGTGGTTCTGTATGAGCACGATACTGCGAAAACTGAAAACACACACTGAAACTCACCCACGTGTAGAGGTGCAGGGAGGAGGCCATGTTCATGCTCCTCTGGATTGTACTCGAGACCCTCTACGTTTAGCTCATGAGGCTGATCAGGAATGCTGACAATGTCAGAAAAACAAACAAACAAAAATTCTTCCTGTTAATCATCTTCACCAAGCTTATCTCACAATTAGATACAGTTGCAGACACGGCAAATGTTATTTAACCCCACAACCATCCACGACCTGCTGGTGGGTCCAGACTCGCTGAATAATTCATAGTAGTTCCTAAATAATATTCTTTAAGCTTAATTACTGTGAAATAAGATGAGAGATGTTTAGATACACTCACTGGCCGCTTTATTAGGAACACTTGTGCACATTCATTCATTCATTCATGCAATCATCCGATCATGGGGCAGCAGAGCAAAGCATACAGTCAGCCAAATGCAGGTCGAGAAAGTGCTTCAGTTAATGTTCACATCAAATATCAGAATGAGGGAAAATGTGATCTTAATGATTCTGATATTGTCGTGGGTGTTTTGGTGCTAGGACTGGTCTGAGTATTTCATAAACCACTGATCTCCTGGGATTTTCATGCACCAGTTCAGAACAGTTTCTAGACATTACACAGAATGATGCAAAAAACAAAACCATCCAATGAGTGGCAAGTCGGCAGGAATGCTTTGCTGATAAAATTGGTCAAAGGAGAATGGCTAGCCTGGTTCATACTGACAAGAGGTCTAAAGTAATTCAAATAACCACTCTTTACAACTGTGGTGAGCAGAAAAGAATCTCAGAATGCACAACGTGCCAATCCTTGAGGCGAATGGACAACAACAATAGAAGACCGGGTTCCACATCGGGTTCCACTTCGGTCAGCCAAGAATAATAATGTGAGGCTACAGTGGGCACAGGCTCACCCAATCTGGACAGCTGAAGACTGGAAAAAAACCTTATAAAGCATAGTTATTTGAGTCTTGACCTGTATCTGCATGGTTCTATGCATTGCACGACTGCGGCATGATGGCTGTTAGGATGACTGCATGAATGAGCAAGTGTACCAGCGTTCCTAATAACGTGGCAGATGAGCGTACATGTGATGTGCCCAATGTGTGTGAACTTACTCTTCGGTTTTATAAACATCTGAATAAAGCCCTGCCCATAAATACTTCTTATTGGGTAGTGAGGCAGTGGCCTGCTCCGGTTGACTGTCTTCAACCTGGCTAGGTGATGGATCAATAGGTGCTGAGCACATATGGCAATGAGTGGAAGACTGCTCAGTCACATCTTTTTCTTCATTCGGATTCTGATCTCCGTTTTCCACACTTTCAGCAATTTTTCGTTTTTTCCCACTTCTCTGCTCTCCATGAATGACAAGCTCAATGACTTCCAATACTGTGTCACTGTTATCTTTGTCTTCTTCTCCTGCCTCTTCTATAGTCAAAGATGAGGACAGCTCAGGAACGGAAAGTAAAGATGGCGGAGAAGAGATTTTAGGACTCTTCCTTGGTCGTCCGGGTCCTCTTCTCTTTACTCCGTTGCCATCTGCGACCTCCTGTCCCTCAGAATTTTGATGTTTTGGTGACTTGAAATGTTGTTGTACTTTAGCACTTCTAGAAGGAGTGTTTCTGGCTGTGTGCTGTGCATGCTCATCCCTTAAAAGAGGTGAGGTTTGGCGAACATGGTTAGACTTATTCTTAATCAGAAGCCTCCTTTTGGCTTTAAAAGCTCTTGGTTCCCTTGGTATCTTTTCTGCTTCTTTGGGTGATGAATCACTGCACTGATGCTTTTTAGGGAAACCACCTGCTTGGTCGGTACCTGTAAAACAGGCAGCAAAAAGCTCAATTAAATTCAGCAAACATCTCTAAATATCAACTAGATCTAACAATGAAGTAAAAAAGAACAGCCAACAACTAAATCCTTATCCAGGCCCCCCCCAAACCAGTAAACTTAGGGGAAACACTGGTGTACCAGCTACAAGATCTCATCTTTTGCCATTTGTTTATTCTGTATATCAAGAAGAAGAAGCCTTTATTTAATCACATGTACACTCAAGCACAATGAAATTCCACCTTTGCATTTGACCCAACTGAAGCAGTGAACATATGCATACACACACACACATACCCAGAGCAGTGGGCAGCTACTAATGCTACAACACCCAAGGAGCAGTTGGGGGTTAGGTGCCTTGCTCAAAGGCACTTCAGCTATGGAAAGTGTTGTTTATTCACTCAACTCCCCTCACATTTTTTCCTGCCAGTCCTGGGAATCGAATCGGCAACCTGTTGGGCCCAAGGCTGCTTCTCTAACCTTCAGGCTATGGCTGCCCCATGCCATACCAGGAAAAAATCACAGGTGATTCCTTCCCTCAACTACTATAGATCTCAACTACCCTATTCACTGTTGTGTTCTGATGCTCTTTGACCTACACTATTGGGATTCTTTACAATTATGATAATAATGTTACACCAGGAGCGGCACGGTGGTGTAGTGGTTAGCACTGTCACCTCACAGCAAGAAGATCCTGGGTT
>JAOBRE010000024.1:24369797-24379894 GCA_027574745.1 Occidentarius platypogon
GTTTGTGTCACAATAAAACAACAATTTGCACCTTTAAAGTGGTAGGCATGTTGTGTAAATCAAATGGTGCTAATCCTACAAAAATCAATTTTAATTCCAGTGTGTAATGCGACAAAACGGGACAAACACCAACGGGGATGAATACTTTTTCAAGACATGGTATATGCTCAGCTTCCAGTTTATTTGGTATCGCTAGTTCACTGGCATGATAGATGTTGGTATCTGTTAAACAGACAACAGTGTGAATAGATCTAGTTCAAGGAATTTCTGTAGTACCTCTCTGTGTCGGGTTGTACATGGGCTGGTCTGTCTGAATGAAGATGTAGCCTCTGTGCTTGGATACCAACACTCGAGCTATCCTTCTCTTAATTTCACCAACATCACACACCAGGTTGAGATAAGGTGGCTGTGCACTGGCCCATGGTAAGCTTTCAATTTTATCTGGCAAAATCTTTAATAAGAGTATAATTATAATATGTGTAAAGAATACGGACCAAGTCATAAATATTTATACATGGTATTGAATAAGTTTTTATGGGATCCTTTTTAAAAAAAAAATAAAACCACAAACATTTACAGAAATGGTGTTAGTACATTTAACAAGAAAGGATCGCAAGCTCCATTTTAAGGTGTCATTTACATTTTGTGGTTTTCTTTATTTACTAGTTGATCTGATTTCAACAAACAAATCAGACTGTATATTCAAATTTTATATTCATTCTGGGGCTAGAATTATACAAGAGCATGAATGGGTGACTGATATAAAATAATCATGATATGTATAAGGTTTTGTAATCATTTTGGGGTATTAATGTAAATGAAGCTTGAAGAAATAAGTCCAAAGTCCTTCCTGTGCCATGCAACTGGGCACATTGGGTGGTGCCAATCTCCATAGCCCTTGGCCTCTCACCCATACAGATAGGGTTACAGTGGGGGCCTAGTCCTCTGGTAACCACAAGAGTTTGACTCCCCACTCACATCTGTATTGCCAGATGGTACCATTTTTTATGATGGTCTTTGATATGACCCAACTGCAAGTAGAACTCGCGATCTCCCGATTGAGAGGAGGGCATGTTAACCACCAGGCCAACTCGCTGTCATGAAGAAATAAGATAGAAATAAAATATACGTGATGAATTCACAGTATGAAACCATATATGGTTACTGAAGATGAAAGTACACCCTGCTTCAATTCTATGATTGTATTTATCAGGGCCTAAATAACAATTGGGAGGTCCTCACCAACTTCTATAAACAAACAAATAATCTGACAACCAAAAGTACAAAAAGTTTTTAAAAAAATGCATTCAGACACCACGTGGAAAAAAAACAACAACTAAGTACACCCTTCCTACATCCACGCTGATTAATTAACAACTAGGTGCTATGAATGAAATGAACAAGATTAGTTAATCATCAAGAAATGTGACTACCTCTATAAAAGCAGAACTTTTGGCAGTTTGATGGTCTGGAGCACTCAGGTGTGTGCCTACATCATGCTAAGAAGAAACAACATCAGCCATGACCTCAGAGAAGCAATTGTTGCAGCCCCATCAATCTCATCTCATCTCATCTCATTATCTCTAGCCGATTTATCCTGTTCTATCTGAGAATGGTTATAAAGCCATCTCCAAACAATTTTAAATTCCTCATTCTACAGTGAGAAGTATTATTTACAACTCAAGAGTCTTCAAGACAGGAGTGGGTGTCACAGCAAATTCAGTTCTAGGTCAGGCCATTTAAAGCTCAGAGATATGAAGAAAACCCCATACATCATGTGACCTACAGGCCTCTGTAAGCACATTACATTTTTATACCCTGCATAAAAATCAGAAAAATACTGAAGAAGCACTGAAATACTGAAACGGCTTCTTCTCTCCAAAATGAATACAGCACCACAACTTACGTTTGCAAAATTGCATCTGAACAAAACAGAAAATTTCTAGAACAATATCCGTTGGACTGATGAGACCAAAGTAAAGATGTTAATCATGCACAGCACCATGTTTGGCAAAAACCAAACACAGCATATCACCACAAACAGCCCATACCAACTATAAAGCATGGTGGTGGAGGGGTCATGATTTGGGCTTGTTTCGCAGCCACAAGACCTGAGAAACTTTAAGTCAATGATGAACTCCACTGTGACGGAGTGCCCGTCACTACAGTTGAGTATGTGCTCTGACTGCCATACCAGTGAGCCTGGCTCTTTGGTGTTGTGGTCAGGGTGCAGGTTTGGTATCCTGTAGACCTGGGTTCAAGGCAGGATATGGTGACTGTTCTCTTGCTTCACTACAGGTGGTGTCAGAAGTAGGGTGTGGCCAGAGGCCATTGGAGGTGTGAGCAGTGTGAGGGACCCCAGAGATGGGTGAAGCATGAGTGTGTGGGGCACCCTGGCATGGGAGACGGGGTGGGGGTGTGAAGTGCACAGGTGTGCCTCCTGAAGGGGAGGGCAGTGTGATGGAGTGCCCATCACTACAGTTAAGTATGTGCTCTGACTGCCATACCAGTGAGCCTGGCTCTTTGGTGTTGTGGTCAGGGTGCAGGTCTGGCACCTTGTAGACCTGGGTTCAAGGCAGGATAAGATGACTGTTCTCTCACTTTGCTACACCACTTTATACCAGAACATCCTTAAGAAAAATGTGAGGCCATCGTTCCAGCAGCTTAAGCTGGACTGATATTGAGTCATGCAACAGGACAATGATCCCAAGCACAACAGCAAATTGACATCTGAATGGCAAGAGAAGGAAAAAAAATCAAGGTGTTGGTATGGCTAAGGTAAAATCCAGACCTCAACCCCATTCAGATGCTGAGGTAGGATCTTAAGAGAGCTGTGCAAAAAATGAACTGAAGCAATGTTGTGAAAGTGGGCCAAAGTTTCTCCAAAATGATGTGAGAGACTGATAAACTCATACATAAGACATTTACTTCAAGTTATTGTTGCTAAAGGTGTTTCTACATGCTCCAGGGTGTGCTTTTTTTTTTAACCTCCATCAACTGTGTTGGAGGAGGTTATATTTTTGCCTCCATTTGCTTGTCTGTTCCCAGTGTAACTTAAAAAGTAGTGAACAGATTCTGATGAAATTTTGCTGAAAGGTGAGCCATGGGCCAAGGAACAACTGATTAGATTTTGATGCAAATCTTGATATGTATGCAGATCCAGGATTTATTTGTCTGTTCCCAACGTAACTCAAAAAGTAGTGACCGGATTTGGATGAAATTTGGTGAACAGCTTTAGTATTATCCTAGGTTCAGGTGATTTGAGTTTGATGTTGATAATATGTGGCTTGTTGGAGGTATGCACTCTACCGTGTGCCCTTCTGGTTTCCACCTGGTTTCTGAATGTTTGCTTACTTTTTGGAAAAATGTCTGCCCACTGAAATCTGTTGTGCTTTTTTGTTGTTGCTTGAGTTTATTTATTTATCTATAGGAGTTGATGAGAACCACACAATTTTTATTCAGCCCCTGATAAATAAAAACAAAGACTTGAAGAAGGGTGTGCTTTCTTTTTTCCCATGCCTGTATATGTTTCTATGTCTGATTTAGTTCATTTAAGTGCATTTTATTTACCTGAAGCTCTAGTCTTTCAATTTTTCCTTTCTCAGTGATCTGTGTGGTCTGCCGCTTTGACATAAAAACACGTCCCACTTCCTGCTCTAAGTGACAGGTCACAGGTTTGTTCAGCAGTCCCTCCCCAACCTGGACTGACACCTTTTCCTCTACGCCAACATGAAAAATGCTGGGAGCCGTCACCAGGAATCTAACATATTCAAAAGAATTTTCAGACATTAAAAAAAAAAAATCACAGAATATCAGAATTTATTCTATCCACTTTCACTGGATATGAGCAATCGCGTGCTCTGATTGGCTACTCTACTACTAGGATATCAACTCATATACTGTGGGTAGAGAAAAACAAAATGGCGAAGCGTGTTGCTGAACCAACTGAGGATGAAATAAAAACTCTACTCGAAAACAAAACCCCCAAAAATACAAAAAAAGCAACAAAATATGGAATGAAAGTATTTGATGGTAAAAACGGATCTTTTTTTTTTATTTTTCAAGAATTATTATTATAGAGTTTTTCACAAATTGCTACTGTCATTTCACCAGTTTGTTTACATTCTTCATCTTTAGGCATTAAAATTTGTTGAATTTTTAAAGACTGGTTCAAAATCTCAACAAAGAAGTTTGAAAATTACATAACTGATATGTCCAAGAAAGAATTAAATAAATGTCTAAAGCTATTCTATACCTCAGCATAAAAATGCTATTGTATACCTCGGCATAACAGCAAGACGGCACTTTCTACACAATAAACAACACTAAAGTCAATTCATGCAGCCATCGATAGCTTTTTAAGAAATCCGCCTAAGCGGAAATGATTTTGTTAGACTGTGGCAGCGGGGGCGTGGTCAAGCATTGGCCTGCAACCGGAGGGCGGAGTCAGGGAAGGTAAGTGGCAGAATCACTACACCTGAGACCTGTTAACGTGTGTTTGTGTGTCTCCCTTAGTGACCACGCCCTATAAAGGGAGGGAGTGAGAGAGGAGCAGGGAGTTCTCTCCACCCTGACACTGGACGTGTGTGTGCTTGGGTGTCTGTGAGTCTGTGTGTAGGAGAATTAATGCTGAAAAGTGTTACCAATAAAGGAGTTTGGGAACTCAGTTCTGGCCTGCCGTCCTTCTGTGCTCCACCCACGCAGTGGAACCTTTACATACACATTGAAAGATGTTAAAAGAATTTAGAATTAAACCAGGAAATCTTAGAGCACTGTTTAATATTGTCACTTAGATTGCTCCACATGATATCCTTTGTTTTCCCAAGTTTGTTTTTACAGCTGGTAGATGAAACTCGCTTTCATGTCTTGTGTCATAACCATATTCATTCAGCTTAGTCAACTTTAGGTTTGACAATAACAAGTTGTTCTTACATTTGAAGATGTGCAAACATCGGTGATAGTCTGCGTTGAGTGAGTTCTTTCCAGTTGAGTTCCTTATGTGCATCAGTTGCTGAGGACTGTAGGGGGCAATCCAAGATAATCTTGGTGCCTTTGAAGTGCAGACTTTGAAGTGATTGTATCAGTGTGATGTTGTCTTTACTTTAAGCTATCATCAGGAGCCATGGCCTAGTGGTTAGAGAAGCAGCTTTGGGACCAAAAGGTTGCTGATTTGATTCCCTGGAACAGCAGGAATGGCTGAAGTGCCTCTGAGCAAGGTACCTAACCCCAGGCTGCTCTGGGTATGTTGTACATCGCTCCAGATAAGAATGCCTGTAATGTAATAAACAAAGAGTCTTTGAACTAAGCTACTGAAGTACAACAATCTAGCAAATTTAGGTAAAAGATGTTTAATTTGCTTCAGAAGACCAAGGCGTTTGTTGCTTTTGGTAATCTATTTTTCAGTGTGAGCAGACCAAAACATGTTGCTTCAGAAGACCACACCAAGGTACTTGGTATCCTCCACTCTTTCAGTCTCTTTCAGGTGTACTTGAATGGATATAGTAGAGATGTTGCTAGTTTTCCTATTCAAAACAGCATGGCTTAATTTTGGATGTACTGTATTCAAGGTTAAATTATTGCACTTAAGGTTTAATGATTGCATCACCAACCATTCTGAGATTGTCATTAAGCTTATCTTCAATGTCAGCAAATGAAGAGGAGAAATAATATAGGACTATGTCATCAGCATGTAGGGATACTTGAGTATGTTGGACAATGTCAAGAAGATCATTAATGTAGATAATAAACAAGTGCACACCAAGACGGCATGGTAATGGCTCTGAGAGTTCTAGACCATAAGAAGTGCATAAATATCTTGATGTCAAATAAGAATCAAATCATTTAAGATCATTCTCACAGACACCTACTGAAGATAGTTTATTCAGCAGAATTGTGTAATTTACTGTGTCAAAGGTTTTTGACAGATCTAAGAAGACAGCTCAACATAGTTTACCATTGTCCATGTTACAAAGAATATCATCCACAAAGCTGGCTAATGCAGTTGCTGTTGATTGTTTAGGAAGAAAGTCAAATTGCTTATTGGAGAGTAGCTTGTTCTTACTCAGGCATTTATAGAGTTGCAGGTGGACAGCTCTTTTGAGGATTTTACTTAAAGTTGGAAGAATAAAGATCAGTTGACAGTTGGTGGTATCACTTTTATCGTCAGATTTAAACAAAGATATAACTTTAGTACATTCCCAAATGTGAGGACATGAGTGAAGCTTGATAAATAAATTCAGCAGATTAGTAACTGGGTTTGCAATCATGTCAGCAGCATCCTTGAGAAAGCGAGCACTGATGTTATCCAATCTAATCAATTTGTTAGCCTTCAGAGATTTTACGTAGGTGTTTAAGAACAAAGGATTCATAAATTTGAATCAGGTGAAAAAGATCTGTGTCAGGAATGGTAGGTATGAAGACAGGAATCACAGTATTAGCAAGAAGTTGACCAATGAAAGCAAAGTGTTCAGTATGCTGACGATGAACTTAGGCTCCAGATATTGAACTTTGTCTGAGATTATGCAATCAGGAGTTGAGGTCTGATCATGTTTATGGCAGGTAGCTATCCATAAAACGATGTTCATTGTTCACAAAAGTCTAGTCAATCATAGATTTTGATGTTTCAGTGACTCTTGTCTCTTTGATCAACTAAGTGAAATCCAGAGAGTGAGTGAAGTTGAGTAACTGTTGTTTCAAGGGATTTTTCTTAGCAGAGACATCCACATTGAAATTGTCCAATAGAATGACATCGCTTGCTGAATAGTCAGTTTTAGGAGAAATGTTTTCAAAGGCAGAAATGAATGATGGTAAGTTAACATCCGGTGCCCTGTAGATGTTGCAGATTAGAATGGGTTTACATTTCTTGCACACTATCTCAAACCAAGGGCATTCAACATCACGAATTCTGAACAGCAAACCATCTTGAACTTAAGCCATCGTATGGCCACTATGTTTCCCACCAGGTCTGTCCTTCCTAATACAGGTGTAACCAGAGATCTGGATCTCTGTATTGGAGATTGAGGTGTTCAACCTTATTTCAGATAAGGTTAGTATGTCAAAGCTCTTCAAATTTGATGTTATTAAGAGCTTCAATTCATCCAGTTTACGGAGAAGATGACATGCATTAAGGTGGGCTATAAATAATCCTCTTGTTTTAAATCCATTTAATAAGGACATAAGACCAGGGTTGAGTTCTATCTCCCCAGCCAAGGTCAGGTACAAGAGAATGAATCCAACTTGTTTTACGTACCAGGTGGACCTCGACGGCAATGGTCATCTGCAATGAGAAACTAGAGGTTTTATGTTGATACACTTGGTAAATAGGATGGCTTGTCTTTATAATTGGCATGGAAAGTCAAGTCAAGTTTATTTGTATAGCATTTTTAACAACATATATTGTTGCAAAACAGCTTTACAGAAAATTAAAGACTTTAAACATGAGCTAATTTTATCCCTAATTTATCCCCAATGAGCCTGTGTCAATGGTGGCAAGGAAAAACTCCTTCAGACAACATGAGGAAGAAACCTTGAGAGGAACCAGACTCAAAAGGGAACCCATCCCCATTTGGGTGATAACAGATAGCATGACTATAAATAATTTGCTTCTATAACAGTGTCCTATATATAGTCACAAAGCATAACTGTATAACCAGGAAAATCATGATAGTCTTAGCATGAAGTCTGTTTTATTGAAGTTATAAACTGTTCATTGATGAAAACGTAAGTGCAAAACTGTTCATGACAACTGCGGTCGTAAAGTTATCATGTCAATTGTAGTCTTCAGCCATAGATGCATTATTGTAAGTGTCTAGAGCCATCTTCCAAGTGTGACTTTCAACTGTCCATACGGAGCTATCCTCAACAGGAGCAATGTGATGAGACTCGAGCCAAACGTAGGGCATGAGGATGGATCAGGCAGGTCCGAGGAGCAGAAGAGGTCAGCACCACTGGCGTCTCAGGATCACCATGTTACTCAACAGAGAGAGACAGACAGAAGGAAGGGACAGAGAGAGAGAGAGAGAGAGACAGAGAGAGAACACAGGTTGTTAGGTATGCCCAATGTCACCTAAAGAGTAAGAACAGTATACATTTTTGCACTGAGTGCAAGCAGCACTGATCCAATGTACAAACCAGAGGTACTAGATGTCCATAGCTCGACTGTGTTGTTAGGTTTGAAACTGTGGATAATCAGTAAGAGATAGAGAATGGTACACCACATTTGGACACACAATCTAACGTTCACAGCAGCAATTGGGTTTAGCACAAGCCTTGCGCTAGCATTAGCAAGTGAACTAGCACATGCTAACAACAAGCTACAAGCTTGTTGTCTTTACCACAAATTACTGCAAAAATAATGGAAAACGGTCAAATGAATTCCACTCCAAAATCATGTTTTACAATAATTTTCCAAACTAACTCATGTCATCTGAGGGAGTTTTTCCTTGCCACTGTCATCGCAGGCTTGCTCATCAGGGATAAATAAATTTATTAGGGGTAAAATTAGTTCATATGTTTAAACTCCTTAATCTTCTGTAAAGTTGCTTTGTGATAGTGTCTGTTGTTAAAAGCGCTATACAAATAGACTTGACTTGATATTTTGTGTGGTTTTAAAATGCAGTTTGACTAGGAAATTTGCTGAAACCTGTCAACCCTGGTTAATTATATTAACTTTCAACTGCTTACTACAACTTTCAACTGTCTATTACAGTGTTGCTCTAAAAATTAACTAGATAGTAGCCTATAGTATGTCAGGTGTGATAGTCTCTCAGATTAATTTTGTCTCAAAAATAATTTTATCCTTATTAATGTTGTCCTGTCCTACCAAAAACTTTAGTCAAGAGCTGCTGGTGGAGTCATGGCAATTAGATGGCTTTGGGCAGAAACTGATAATTAAAAAGCTCAATGTAGAGTATGAAATATTCAGGGCTTTTTGTATCACACTAGTATAATATAAGTCTCAATATACATTATATATTCTGAAAAATTACACATGGAGTGGGCTGCACTCATTAAGATTGAAAATGTATTTGTAAATATCTATCTTCTTCAAATAGTGTAGCGAGATGTAGTATTTTTATTGTAAGGAAGAGGGCTTGGCTAAATTATATTGATACTGAATGTATCCTACACAGGTGACTTACACAGGTTTAGTGAAACTTTGTTATACTGATACACATTGTGTTCTTGAGTGTTATATTATTTGTATATAAGTAATAGTCATTATACATTGCGTAAGGTGCTGCAAATAAGTTGTATGCGAATGGTGGGTTTATTGTTTGTTTGTTTGTTTGTTTGTTTGTTTGTTTGTTTTAGACTAGGTTGCATGTGGTAAGATCTACATGATCATTACAAGTGTGTTTGTCAATGAAAATAAGCTATTCTAATTATATTAAAGCTTGCTTATACTATAGCATACTATGTCTTTTTTTTTGCATGGGACCACACTGCATCTAATGAACCTAGACCAAAAGAGAATTATCATGGACTTGCCCATTAAATCATACTTTTGTATACTGAGTGCATACAAAAACAAATCCAAAACACAAATTCAATACCTCTGCATTCCACTCTCAGTTGGAACTGCCACTCTGTTCAGACATTGTTCTTTAAGGGGACCACTAATGTCCACTCCACTCCCATTTGAGTGGCTGATGAATGAAGGAACAATAGATCTCCTGGTGGCTCCCACTTTCCATGGCTTGCCCAGGGTTTGATTTGATTTGCCTAGCTTGAGGCACCAATTCTGGGAACTAAAATGGTTTAAGAAGGGGGGGTAGTCCCCTTATGAAGCAGCTGAAGGTATAGGGATTCAGATTGAGCTAAACTCACTATACCCCACTTTGGGGTCCCGACTGGGAAGGACACAGGGACATTTTGACAATGACATAAAAGGGACCTTCCGAAAGGCTTTTTATTCTAAGGAAGTGATGCCCATGAATGGTGACAGAGCTTGAATGAGGTCTCTTAAGGTGATGTGTATGCCTTGTTACTGACCATTGTGGGCACAGCATGGGGTGCAGGCAGGGTGACAGTCCATTTTTTTTTTCCAAGAAGGTGTTCATCCTTCAAGGAGGCCAGGGAATCTTCAAAGTTACACC
>JAOBRE010000024.1:28680951-28690975 GCA_027574745.1 Occidentarius platypogon
GCCACGGGGCTCGAACCCGGACCTTCTTGCTGTGAGGCGACAGCGCTAACCACTACACCACCGTGCCGCCCTCCCTTGAAAACATTTTTCCTTAAATTATTATTTTAATTCCTTTATTTTATTTATTTCTGTTTTCATTTTTGTGCTGTTGTCATTCACAAATATTCACTTCCAATTTTTTTTTAACATTGTTACAGGATCATATTTATGATTTAGGCTCCTCACTTTGAGAGATGAGAGATGTTCACGTATTGATTGGATTGTTGCGTGTTACAGCTGTACTTGAAGGATTATTAGCGTTGGCTGTAGAAAATGTGATGTCTTTGTACTTTCAGCCATGGCAACTGTAAATTCAGGCTAAATTAATCATAGTTTGATGGCTAAAAAAAAAAAAAAAAAAAAATGTACCCTCACTATCAGATCTGGTTCTCGACACTGCCGTGCTGTGTGGTGTGATGAGACTCCGTGTTCAGAGAAGACGCTTCCCTCTTCTTAAATGCAGAGATGAAAAAGACTGTAGTTTTGAAGCTCAGCTCCATGAGTGCACTGCCTGAAGGACAGCAGGCAGAAGCAGTGGCAGACAGCCAGTTCACTTTGATGTGCACTAGCCCTTTGTTACCCCCTGGTGTAAGGACACCAAGAGAATAGGAAGGAGAGTGGAGAAGGGGGGAAAAAAACCTCTTTAAAAACAGCACACCTATTTAGCCAGTAGAGGAGTGCGGTGTAAAGTAAGCACAGACATGTTCAAAGATTCTCAGAGAGAGCTGGTTTCACAACACCTTTGTCGTTATGAAGACAGGAACTAATTAACTAAGTCAGAGGCTGTGCTTTCGGCTTTTTTTTTTTTTCTTTTTTTTTTTTTTTAATGTGGCAGAGAATATTCTCCTGCTGCAAAATTGAGCCGAGACTCTGTTAGAAAAATGAATGCAAATGTCAGGGAATAAATGGGACTGACACGGGCCTAACCACTGAGAAAATGGGCTAATCGTCTGACATGCTCTTTTTTTTTTCTTTTTTTTTTTAAACAAGGAAAATTACAGAGATTAAACTCTACTCAGATGAACTTTGTATATTAGCCTGCATCTACTAGAGGAGTTAATGTCGGATATATAATCACTTTGATTAAAAAAAGGAATATAACTAAAGGTACGTGGACAAATCTATTATGCCTATGGCTTCAGGTAAATATTTAACAGAGGAAAAAAACAGAGCAGATAAAAGCATGGAAATTGTGCCCTACTGTCTGACTACAGCAGGTATGGGTAAATAGAATGGATAAAGCATTAAGCGGTTTAAGCAAATATCACACCATCGCTGATATGCTTGCATGAAAATGCCTTTTTATGCTTGCTTAGTGTAGATTTTTAAATTACACTTGTTTACTGATTTAGTTGACGAATACAGGAACCCTAATGAATCTCATATATATTTTTTATTTTAAAAAAGAAAGTAAATGTAGTTGGTCTTTTCTTTCACGCATTAGGAGTTGCTTTACTAAGAGAATCACGGCCGTGCAAAGTGGCAGAGAAAAATGTGATGAAAAATGGTTTAACTTCCCATCCGCATCCGTTTTATTGTAAAGTATTTCCTTCTGTTTTTAACTTGAATTAAAAATGTAGGGGGGGGGGAACTAAACTTGCTTTAGTTAGATTTTGGCTCAGTCTTTCTTTTGCCCTTGGCCTTATCCACTGCTTAACTTTTCTTCTAGTTTCTAGTTTCAATCTTGACCCTTACTTGACTCCTTTTGAATTTTGATGCTGACTCAGACCTGACCGTCTGATGACTAGGTCCAGTGACCTGGTCAAATTAACCACAAAAGATGTCTCACCAATGATTCATCCATTGTGTTTCCAAAACACTCTTGTTATTTCTTCACGGTCACGTACAAAGCTGAAAAATTGTAAAAGGTGCACTTTTTTTTTATGATGTAGTCTGCTGATTTTAATTAGTGGACATGTGGCCAAAACCCCTGCTGTGATTCCCATTCCCTCTTGTCTGGGCTCAACTCAAATCTACATATCTATGTAAGTGTGGATGAAGTGTGCTGCACTGCACCATGACTGTATGTACGGCCACTAAAAGGTTAATGAGCCTGAACGTTCTCTTCGGATCAAACGACGGGGCCGTCTACAGCTGCTTCGCTTATTATCCGGTGTGACTCTCCAGCCAATGAAGCGTAAAGCGAGTGTGTTCAAGTGTCTGAATTGAAAGGAGTGTCAGGAGATGGCCATGAGCCTCCCCTGGGCTACAGTCAGCCATGGCTTTAAACACAGAGGACCCCAGCTCTAGAGGGCCACCATGGGTAAAGGGACCTTTTCACCTCCGCGTGTCCAGACAGGGTTGTTTCGGTGTAGGGTTTCTCTTTAGGGGACTTTGGAGGACCTTAGGGGCTTTCAAGGGGGAACTGATGGAGGACTCGGTGATTGTGCCCCCTCCATGCTCCATGCTGAGCTACAGGCTAGTGGGCATTCATATGCAGATACAGGCTTCTGTTGTTCTATCTTGCACTGCTTTCACATCACTCCCTTTGTCCATGTGATTTAAGGGATTATTTTAAGTAGACTGTCCAAGTGGCATTGAATAAACATGACAGCATTTTTTTTTTTTCCTTGCAAGCAGGAGCTGAGAAGCTGATCCCAGCTCAGTGTTAAAAAGCCACGTCATTCTTTCCTGGAGAAATCTTTAGAACCCCGTTCCTCAGAAGAGGCCTGAGAGTGGCACACTTTGAAGCATGTTTTAATGGCTCTCCAGGGTGGTGCTGAATAAAGCCAAAGGACCTTGTTCCTCTAGAGCTGGCCAGCTAGTTAAAAACCAATGGCAGCTGGACACACTTAGAGCTCCGAACCAGCGGCATTGCACTGGTGTCTTCTCTGTCTTTTGACAAAACTGAGTAGACCACCTTCCTACTTCTCCTCTGTTTCTCTCAGACACTTTGGCAGTTTTCTACAAATTGCTCTCTACTTGTGTACTTTCATATCCCTTGTGAAATTTGTGTCCATTTCATGCAAGGGCTGTCCACAGTAGGCGAAACAAAGAGAGAGAAATGAAAGAACTTTAAGTGGATGCCTACAAAGCTGCTGTGCTGGACTATTCTTTCTGAAGCGGAGTATGGCAGCTGTTTTCCAACATTTCCAACTGCTCACTAACTCCATTCATTGTCCCATTGTGTTTGAAAAGCACCACCACTGTGCCGTTGCCAAAGAAAACTTAAGATGACTACCAACCGCTGGCACTCACTTTTGTGGTGATGCAGTATTTGAATGGCACACATCAACGGAACCATGGCTGATTCCATCGACCTCTTGCCCAAGAGGATCAGTGTGCAGTGGAGACTCTCTCACACACTCTTCACACTGCCCTTCATCCATGGGAGAAATTGAATTACAATTATTCCCAGTAAGCTGGTCAATAAAGCCAGAGAACTAGGCATATGCAGTTTCATCTTTAAGTTGATTCTGGGGTCCCTAACCGGGAGGCCACAAGTGTTGAGAAATGAAACCTCATTCCTGATCATGACACTTGCACCAGCTAAGATTGCTGCCTTGACCCATGACCGTACATTGCTGCACACTGTTCGCTTCCAAATTTGCTAAAAAATAACACAAATGGCAAATTACTTCAGTGACAAATGCAGCGTTTATAGCTGAAATATGGCATCATAACCGCAACCTAGCCATGAATGGTTGTCTGTAACAGCCCAGATGTAATATTGCCAAATCTGAATCTCATGTTTCCTGAAACAGGTTGTTGTTTCTTCCTAGACTTGGAGGGACTTTCCACAGCATTTTGAAGAAAATGATTTTAATCTGTAAAAGGTACAATAGTCAGTTAAAAAAAAAAAATTCTTACTCATACAAATAACCTGCCATTTGTATTCCATATCAAGTATTTGGGTGTCCTCAAGCAGTGTTACCATCATACCAGCTTGGTATTTGTCTACTGTCACAGACCTCTAGACCTTACATATACTGGATTGTAAAGATAATTGGGGTCACTCTGCTGAACACTTGTGCCTTCTACTACCATTGATCGGCATTGTGCCACAAGTGTTGTGACCCCTCCCACCCCTCTCATGTCATCTGGCAGAAGGTACCGGAGAGTCCATGGTGTCACCACTGAACTATGCGACTGTTTCTTTCCTGAGGTAGTCAGACGACGCAACACACCTGCTGTCTCCCAAACCCACCTGGACTAAACAAGCCCCTTCCCAACACCCACTTAGACTAATCATGACCATTCCCAACACCCACCTGGACTAAACACGGTCCTTCCTAAGCCCCTTCCCAACACCCACTTGGACTAAACAAGGCCCTTCCCAACACCCACCTAGACTAAACATAACCGTTCCCAACACCTGCCTGGACTAACCAAGGCCCTTCCCAACACCCACCTGGACTAAACAAGGCCCTTCCCAAGCCCCTTCCCAACACCCACCTAGACTAATCATGACCATTCCCAACACCTGCCTGGACTAAACACAGTCCTTCCTAAGCCCCTTCCCAACACCCACCTGAACTAAACAAGGCCCTTCCCAATACCTACCTGGATTAAACAAAGCTCTTCCCAACACCCAACTGGACTAAACACGGTCCTTACCAAGCCCTTTCCCAATATCCATTTGGACTAATCATGACTGTTCCTAACACCTGCCTGGACTAAACAAGGCCCTTCCTAAGCCACTTCCCAACACCCACCTGGGCTAATCAAACCCCATCCCAACACCCACCATTGTATGGCAATCTCTGCACACGTGCACATTTGTAATGCTTTTATCTCGTATCGTTTGCTGTTATGAGAGACTTTTTAACTTGCTACTACTTTTTGCTTGCTTGCTGCTACACTTTTTCCACAGTGAACAGCTTATACAGTTTATCTAGTGTACACGGGTAGGAATAGTAGATGGATTCAGAGAGTAATAATTGTTTGCGTCGTACTTAACAGCTTGAACTCCAGTCTTAACTTGTACCTTTATTGATCTTAAAGCATAGTATTCAGTACATAATGTGAATTATGTACTGACGTGCTGTGGAAGTTTCAATGCATGAGGAAAACCATGTCTTTAGTCCTGAATATGGTTTGCCTGTGTCTCATTTTTTGTATTTTCCTTGCCCTGACACTGTTCTGGAGTTTGAAGATTGATTACTTAAATTAGGTGTGTTGGAGTAAAATTAAAAAAAAAAAAAGGCCTTTCAGTGCAAAATTGGGAACGCCACCATTATGCTTCTTCTCACGTTGATTCGCCTTATTGTTCTAGATGTAAAAATCCACCTCATGCCCACAGCACATGATTTTTCTAGTGTTTCATTATAAGGGTACCTAGGTGGTCCCTAGAAGTAAGAATCTCATTAGCAATTTCTGCAAATGTTTTGCAATTTCCTCTTTTCTCTCTCTCCCGTCTCAATCCCTCAGTTCTTCACAGGTTTTAGCCAGGTTGATCAGGGGTCAGAGGTTATACGGGTCATGTTCAATGTCTTTGCGTCTCGTTTTGAGTAAAGAGCACTACCTTCAGTTTGTTTGAGTTTGGGATTTCCATGCGTAATCCTCATCATCTTGCACTAATCTGAGGCCACTGCATTCTCATGCTAACACTCTCATTGCCAAACCGACGTCACCGCCTCTCTATGCAGCAGCTCTGCTCTACGAGAGGCAAAGTCAGGCACGGAGGGATTGAAACTGCTCGAGAGAGAGAGAGAGAGAGAGCGAGAAGAAGAGGTGGCTGATGGAGTTGTTTTGCTCCCTGAAATGCCGGACTGGAAAGACAAGCAGCTGAATGCAAGTGAAAATGTCTGAGAGCCTTTTTATGTGACTTGTGAAAAATGAGGCTTGAATGAGTCGCTTGTTTTGTCACTTTTCATGTACTTTGTGTTTTCGAGACATTGTGAAGCACATTCTTGTGATCTCCTTGATTCTCTTTATTGGCCATTGTCCCTTTGATGTTTAGAAGAACAAAGTAAAAGTAATTCAGCTTTTTGAAGATGGCTGATGACTTGGATGTTGTGGTGGCTTATTGAATGCTTTTCATTCTTGAATATTTCTCATTTCCATATCAACTAAGTAACTGAAAATGAAGTGGTCGAAAAGATTTGAGAGTTCTGATGACCTTGAATCGGCACTTCTCTGTTGACTTGGTTTAATTTGGCGTGACTGTGCTAGAACTTTTGCGTATTGTAGTCAAACCGACGTCACCTCCATGGTAATAGAAAATTACCATGTGGTAATTTTCTACTTTTAGTATTTTTGCCACGAGAGTTTTTTTTTATTTTTTACGTTGTGTAGTAAAAGGTAGCTATTTAAGTGCTACGACTTCGTGAAAACAGATTGAGATGAAATGAGACTCTTTCTTATACTGTAACTAACAGTTGTACTGCTAGATTAACTCTGTGTTTTAGGTTTCATTAGCTTTGATGGATTACCACATTTGAGAATTCAGCCAAACCTTGAATCTCTTTAGCTATTAATTTTTACATATCGCATTAAAATAACATGCATTTTCATGGTTACTGTATTTGTTCAGCTTTTATTTCAAGACAGTTAACTGACTGCTTATAAATAATTCCTAATAATCATGATAATAGTGGAACATCCCCTATAGCCAATGAAAAATTTGGTCACGTCATGTACATCCAATCAAATACTGTCAGTTTTGGCACTAATTCATCTGTAAATGATTGGTGCTAACATTTGAAAAATGAAGTGAAATTCCCTCTTCCGTAGGCCATTTTTTTTCCTCAAAAGAAAGCGATAAGATGTGAACACATCTCAAAAAACGATCAAAAACGCATGCACTGTTCAGGAGCAAGTACAGCACTTCACACTTCGTACAAACTCACTCATAAAATTTCAAAATTCGGAAAGATCCACCCAGTTACAGAGGATCTTGTTTTACCTGCTGTTATCGACATAACCAGTGAGATACTCGGCATAAATCAGTTGAGGGGGGGAAAAAAAACTCGATCTCCAATAACCCCATACTAAGGTGAATACAAGATGGACATAAAGCAGCAGAAGGTGATGCATATTAAGTCATGTGACCTATCATGCACTCGTACTGGATGAATCAACAGACGTAGCCAACCCGAACACTTCATCCTGATTTTGAGACACTTATCGCAATGAAATCGCATCAGAATTCCCATTAATATGCACAGGCTAGGATTTCAGCTCCATTCTTGTTAAATCCCATTATTATGTTTATGCATTTAATAGTTGTGTATTTTTCATATTGAGTGCACAATTTGCAATTCAGTATTTGTGTTTTATTTGTTAGGCTACGTACATTGCACACACTTTACTTAAGATTGTGTTTGCATTTATATATTGGCCTTTTTATATATTAAATGCCATGTGAATAATTAATTTTGCAGTTGAGTAAGCATATGCATTGCATTTAATGAACCGATTTTTTCCACTGTATATACAGCCTGAACAATGCAATATGTAAATTGATTTATTTCCTGATTTCTGAGAGAGTCAATTATTATGAGGCCTAGGCAAATTATTATTATTAACAACATTTATTATGCAAAATTTAATATGCATTTCTTCGTTTACATCCATATGACACAGATTTTGTGTAGTATTGGGTCGTGACGTGTTGTCCAACATAAAATATAGGTCCTGAAGCAAAACCAGTTGAGAATCACCAGTCTAGCCATCACAATCTGGCTGTTGTCAAAGTTGCTCATGTCCTTGCGCTTGCCCATTTTTCCTGCTTCCAGCACATCAACTTCAAGAAGTAGCCTTTGTCTCATGCACAGTGAAATCCATCTGAAGCAGTGAACACACACAAGTGAGCAATGAGCATACACACATACCCAGAGCAGTGAGCAGCTATGCTACAGCGCCCAGGGAGCAGTTGGGGGTTAGGTGCCTTGCTCAAGGGCACTTCATGTTAACCTAACCTGCATGTCTTTGGACTGTGGGGGAAACCAGAGCGCCCGGATGAAACCCACACGGACACAGGGAGAACATGCAAACTCCACACAGAAAGGCCCCCATTGGCCGTTTGGCTCGAACCCAGAACTTTCGTGTTGTGAGGCGACAGTGCTAACCACTACACCACCGTGTTGCCCAAGAACAGACCGTTTTGCTTCCTGCTTTATATATATCCCACCCTTTGACGGGTGTCACTGTAAGGAGATAATCACGCAGAACCCAAAGGCTTTTCCTTAAAGTAACCAAGTTCAGACATTCATTATGAGCACTATTAGTGATGCACAAAACATCCAGGCGTTAATCCACATGCTGCCATGTACACTGCAACATATCCACAGCAATGCTTTAAACAGTAATGAAGTTTCTATGTAAAATGGCAAGCTCCTAGTATTTCTACACTTCCAGGGTGACTTTTATATTGGATAAAATTGGTAAAGACAATTTTTGGGCATCTTGTACTTTACTTCCATCTTGTATTTGGACTTCTTGTACATCATCAAGTATTGAACATCCCCAGCCCTAGTGGTAAATGGCTGAAAACGCTGTCTGTGTGAATAGAGTCTCAATTTTCTGCATCCGCTTGCTCATTGGATGCGTTTCTTTGATTGCAGTACCCCACACGTCGTTGCATTGGTCATGCCTGTTCGAGACGTTGCTGTTGTCGGCATTATTACAGATGGATATCAGGCAGTGTCACCTGACAAGAGAAGCGTGGGGGGTGGGGGTCTGGGATTGTTTATCTCAGAGGTCTACTGGACGCTTTTCTTCAGCGTTCTCTTTAGCATTTTGTCCTGCGTGCCACCCAGTACGAGGAACAACCCCCTCCCTCCCTCCCTCCTGCGCTCCCTTCCAGTCATTCCTCCCTTCTTGTTTCTTTCCAAAGCAAAGTGGGTTCTGGGGCTAATGATGAAACTGGGACCATTAAAGGTGGGAAACTGACAGCTTTCCTCTCAAAGAGTAGGAGAGCGACGGTGAGGACAAAAAGAAGAAAGCATAGCAATAAATGGACTAGTCTTAAGCATTTGCTTTTTTTCCCCTGGAGTAGAATCAGGTTTTGCTCAAAGGCCAGAATGAAATCCAGTGAGGGGGGGGGGGGAAGGAGGAAAAGACTAAAAGGAGAGGGGAGGCCACACAGAGAGGAAAGGAACATGAAGGCAGTCTATTTGAAGTCCAGCCGTTTGTCTACGCATTGTGCCTGTGTGTGTGTGTGAGAGAGAGAGAGAGAGAGAAAGAGAGGTGAGAGAATAAGAGATACAGTAGTGAATAGACTAGCCTGTGGTAAGCAAGAGAGAAAAACCAAGCGTTCCTATCAAGCTGGCCAATTAGGTGCTGAGATGCAGATGATGTGGCCAGGCTAAAAGACCCAGCTGTTGGTATTAGTATGCTGGCGGAGGCCCATTCTGTGCTCCAGGCTATAGGAGCATCTCTCAACTCAACAGCAAGGCTCCTCAGGTTCACATTAGTAATTTTTCAGTGTTGATGCAGCCCAACAATTTAACTCACTCTCTCTCTCTGTCTCTCTCTCAAAAAACTGTTGTTAGAGCTGCCCGTGTTACCATGGTTAACAGTTTCATCTACTCGCTGAGCAAACCCTCCCATCCTGAGGCACATTCTTCACATGCTTTGTGCTCCTCTCAGAGCACGTGAACAGTCTGAATTTGCTAAAATGTTCATGCAGAAATGTATGAGGTCCTTTTTCCTTAGATTAATGAAAAAGAACTCCTGTAACGCTCCTGTTCCTAACCAAGCCCTGAAAACATCAGCTGTTTTTGGTGTTGCTGCAAAGCAGGTCTATTCTCTTGGAGAAAAAGGGACTGCACTGTACCTTTTCTTATCACTGGAGTGGAAAGCTTGCCTTTTATATCTACAGTGCTCAGCGTAAATGAGTACACTCCCTTTGAAAAGTAACATTTTAAACAGTATCTCAATGAACACACACAATTTCCAAAATGTTGACAAGACACAGTTTAATATAACATCTGTTTAACTTATAACGTGAAAGTCTCATCTCGTCTCTAGCCGCTTTATCCTGTTCTACAGGGTCGCAGGCAAGCTGGAGCCTATCCCAGCTGACTACGGGCGAGAGGCG
>JAOBRE010000024.1:29096824-29111589 GCA_027574745.1 Occidentarius platypogon
ATATACTCTACTACTCTCTGTTGAAATCTACCTCTGAACCTATGACATTTTTCAAATATAACCATGTATACGTTGATTAAATCACACTAAATTAATGTTTTGTTAAAACACATTAAAATCACAGAGTCCTAATTGCGACGTTAATCAGAAGCTTCTCTGTTTTAGGTCAGAACCTGACTTTGTCATTTCCCCCTGTGACTGGAGGTGATGGTTGGCCGAAGGGGTTGGCTGTTATCTTTGGTTATCTAGCTGTATGAGTGATGTACGTTCTTCATAAAGCTAGATAACCGAAAGTAACAAGAATCCCATTACACACCTGAAAGGCCACACCCATACAACACTCCACAACCATCCCCTTGTTTTCTCTTCTCACAAGATCCATGACATGAACTGGCATCCAGAAGGAGCAGAATTGGTAAGGTGCTTTTCACCATGCTGTATGATTTGACACTGAGAGCATTGCATTTTTCTGCTTTACCTCATCAGAGATACAGCACATTACATCAAACTGTAAACTAAAAAGTAGTACAATAGAGATGGATTACCTGAGAGTTGACCACATTATTAATGGCTCTTGAACTAATATTCTAGAAGTGAAGGAAGTGAATATGTTGTTTGCATTTTTTTTTTTATATTTAAGCATTAAGACAATTTTAGTTACTGACTAGTCCAATCTGGCAATTGGTGCAAACAGTATTAGTCTCTCATCTTCCAGGTTACAAATTCTTACAGATTCTACATTATACTGTTGCATTTTCAGCTGATATCACATTGTCACTCTGTATAAGAGAGTCTTCCAAATTACTAAATGTAAAATTTATATGTAATTACTAAACATCCATCTCCATTCCTCTAATTTTCTGATTTCTCTAATATGGCCTAGCCTGGACAAACATGATCATGTTTAATCTGTTGATCTCAGAACACAGTGAAATGCAGGCAGGGGCTTAATGTTGCAGTCACATGGCCACTGGGTCTCACAAATGCCTTTTATTCAAGATATACACCATGTTCTAGATGGATTAGTTCACGAGTAAAATATTTCTGCATCAAAGTTCATTAGGAAACTGAAATACATCTTTGACCGGTCAGTCTGAAAGATGTTACATTTTTAATACTTGACCTTTTGATCGATTTTGCGACTATAGCTCTCCTAAGCAAATTTCATAGCCAATTCAATGCTTTAAGAGAATTTGAACCATGGCTCAATACTTGTTTGATGTAGCTTTTTTTTTTTTGTGGCTCCCATAAGTTGCTGATGGGCGATGATGCTTGTTCATGCATATGAATGGACTGGAATTGACCCAATATTAGAATATGAGCAGAGAAGCTGGATAAGATGGTAGTGAATGGTACAAATGTTCTTCTGTTCCTCACTGTGAGCCAGTGGTCAGAGCTACTGACCCAGAACCGTATTGCTGACAGCAGCTATTAGGAGCGCAATCCCACAATTTGAGGTAGCACAGAAGCCAGAGCCAGCTGGAGCTCTCTGCCTAATCAGATCATCACACCTTTACACTTGATCTCATTCAGAGTTGCACCATTGAGTCTGGACAGGATGCATTACTTCTTTAGATTAAAGCTGGTAAATATCTATTTTTTTCTACAGGGCATGTAATAAGATGTTTAAGCAAACGGTTATGGTGACAAAACCTTGATAGTCAAGTCAAAGCTATATTTGTTCATCAAAGTGTCAAAGGACACATTTACATTCACATGTACTTATTTGGCAAATGTTCTTGTTCAGCTTGACTTAATAAAATTGCAAGTAGTAAAAAGATGAAGAGATAAATCAGAAAGAACGTGCAAGCTTGCATAACAAGTGTTCCTTGTGCTAAGCTATAATTTGGATAAACAAGGGCTCAGGGATGTGAAGTTTATATGAAGCATTCATGTGTGCCTTTTCACATAAACAGCCTCTGCCCTTGGCCATGTAATAAACAGCAGCATCAGCTGATCGGTCATGGTCAGGGCTGCCTGCTGCAATGCAGCTGCTGCATCACACACTGTGTTAGCCTTGACAGTCAGGGAATAAATAAAAGAATGAACAATTCCACTTTGCACTGCTCTTTTCTGAACATGATAAGCGACCTTATAAGAAGACCATACTTAACTGTGCTTAGCCAAACAACACCAGAGTAACATCATTCTGTTTGGTCTCAGCATGGGACTTTATTTCCTGGTGTCTAGCATATACGTGTCAGGGCAACCCCAACATCCAGTGAACAAGCTGAAGGAGCATTATAAAGCCACTTACCCTCACACTTTTTTATTTATTTTTTAACTGGAGCCATAATGGCAATTATGGAGCACAGGTTTTTGTCATGCATCTATACTTACAGTGTATACCGTTACGTACACTTTGTAAAACCTAACAGTAACAGATAGGTACACTCTCAGAAAATAAAGTATATTATTGTACATTTAGTGGTACAATGGCTTGTCATTGGAGCAGTACGCTCTAAGGCATTTATTTGTACCCTTTATATATCACTGAGGAACATATATGTACCTTTTTGGCCCTAAAAAGGTACACATAGTTACCTTGAGGTCCAATAATGAGCCCGAAGGGGTACATTAGTGTAGACTGTACCATACAGAAATTGACTCTTACTGTACCCCTGTTTCTAACAGTGTAGGTAGGCAGAACTGAGGTATGGTAAACCTATAACTGGAAATCTTTATAAAAGCCTTTAGCAAACCAACTTAAGCTATATAAACAGCAATTGTATCCCTCCCCTCTTCTCCTTTTCCCTTTACTCCCCTCTCCAGTCAACTGTACTGTCTATAGAGCTAGCTCACTTGTCAAACAGACTCAATGGGCTCTTTTACGACCCTTTCAATACTGTCCAATCACAACTGCTGCGTTGTAGTTAGAGCAAAGCTAGCCAACCCCTGTCGTTGCCCTTCTTTCTATCAAACACACCAACTGAGACTCAAAAAAGCTGCCCAGTGGGACAGGAAATTAAGGACTAAATGCTTGTCTCTTTAGTTCCCTCCTCTGCTGTCACCCCTGTTGAGATGTGAATATACTTTCGGCAGTTGGCAAAGTCAACTGGTGCACTCATAGAACAGAGATTAAACGAGGTATCTGTAGTAGTGCAGGTCAACGTTGAAGGTCAAAATTGTACAGGCCACATGAGAAGACACACTTTCACACAGACCTTATATCTGTGAGGAGATCAGAGAAAAAGGAAACTTAGTTGAAGGAGACTGTCTCCTTTACCACTGATATCATTAGGAATGAGCAGAAGTACACTAATGGTCCTAAAAATGGCATCATAAGTAGTTGCACTTATTAGATAAGTGTGCACCCAACTGCTTTGCCGGATTATAATCCAAACAAATAAAACAGAGAGTGACAGCAAATAACTATGTGGATACTGGAGAATGTGATTTATTAGTGAGCCATTTTTTCAGAAGTTCATCATGCAAAATCTGTGCTCAGTCTGCAAAAATGAGCTTTTTCCCGTGCATAAGTTGGATGGTTGTTCACATATTGGCCAATTGTCCGGCTCATGCTCTAACACACCTACAGGTCGACTGAAAGCATACAATCCCATTGTTACCTCAGCTGTTAATGTCAGAGGCTCTACAATGGTCCCTATTCACTCTATTTGCATAAGGCATTTTTCTAACAAGGGCCTGGAGAGGGCTTAAGAGTAGGCCCACTTTAGAGGGCCGCGGCAAAAAATGTCAAGTGCCAATTAGAGAAGGTTTGCTGCCATTCAGCAGGACTACACCCCTCTAATTCTACATCTAACTTTATCTCATCCAACTCTCTCACACTCTTTTCCCCTCAAACTCAGTCTCCCCTGGACCTCCAACCAGTGTCACCTTAAAACAAGGCCCACATCTCAATATGACTTTTTTCTGCTGCTGCAGAGTCCCTTCATAGAGGAACGAGCGAAACAATGTGAAAGCTTCTAACAGGCATGAGAGCTGATCTATTATATCTCTCATCCAACCCGTTCTCTGCAACCGTAGCTATACTTTGTTATTTTTGTCATGTTGCATTATACAGGCACGGTTTCCGAATGCCAAATCAAATCTGGGGAAAGAAAGAACATTAAGCTTTTTCTGTGGTAAATGCTGATGAGTATGTTAAGTCAAGTGAGGGTGTTGTGTGAAACTTGGACCATTCTGTGTGATATGCAGTAGATTGTTCTTGGTTTAAACTGCATTTTACAGCCAGGGCTCCTTTCTTGGACTTTTGAATGACAACAAGGTCATTTAACAAAAAGAAAAAAAGAAAAAAGGGCCTGCTGCAGTGGTATGTAATTTAAACCCTGTCAAAAAAAAAAAAACCCAGCCATTTTTACAGTCCTAGATATGTACTTATGTACTTCATTTAAAGCTCATGATGCAATAAGGAATGAAGCAGAGAGAAAGAGATTGCATGATCTCACATAGATAGCGGAAATCGTTTTTGTTCACCCTGGGCCACTGTTGGTCCTTCCCACCACATTTCCCTCCGTTAGCATTCTGCTGCCATGCAAAAGGATTTATGCCTTGCTCTCTTTCTTTTTCATTCAGTCTCTCTGTGTAGATTTTTCCCAGCCTTGATTCTCAGATGGTTGAGTCTCATTTGCATGCATTTGCATAATGAAAGTCATTTGCATGCTCCAGGGCAGACTGTACCATGTGAACAGACATTAAAAGGTGTTTGTGTGTGTGTGTACATGTCTGATTGGGTGTACCCTCTCGCACTTTTCCAGCCCAACAAACTCATGTTTACGTTTTTATAGTGTTTCTCCATTTTTGCTCTTTCGTATAGACGTCCAATCTCTGTGTCGAAAAGATGCCAGCGAAAGAGAAGGAAAACATGGAGGATGTTAAGGAGGAGGGGCGGCTTGGTGTTGAGACTCTCTGTGCCCCACTATGCATTGCTGCTCTCAGCCCCTCCTCTCACTGCCTGCCTGCCCCTTCCTCTTGTGACGAGCGGCAATCCACGCTTCACCACCATCTTAGAGAGCGCTGGCATGAAATGGAAGAGGGAGGAAGAACGAGCAGGTAGACCTACCATCACTGTCCTCCATTTCACACACACACACACACACACACACACACACACACACACACACACACACACACACACACACACACACACCACAGCATAAACTCCCTCTCCTTTTGGCACAGAGACTTTTTTTAATTACAGCAGATGTGTTTCTTAATTGTGAAAATCACATGTCGCTGGCACCAAAGTGGGCGGGGACCTGTTTTGTACTTGCTTGTATTAAATCATTTGCTGCCACAATGGGGGTGTCAGAGCGGGCATCTGCAGGCACAAGAATTGAATAGAACGCCATCAGGGATTTTGCTGCCCTCCTCGCCGCCATGCCAGGCAGTGAGATGGCGAGCTGCCATTTTGAAGAAAGCTAGCAAGACTTTTTTTTTTCTTCAGGTACTATACTGAAGAGCATTGCTGTGCACAAATTTGACATTCTCAGAGTACTGGTTAAAAGATTACAGAGATTGTATATCGTTTATTAGACATAAACACATTTACATTATATATAAACCAGAACCAGGGAGCTATATGTTTAATATCTGCTTAACTAAATCAGCAGTTATAGTCGGCTGGGTCCAATTAATGAAATGAGAGCAGAAAAACAATGCTGCCTATTGTCCCAAATTTGCTCAGAGAGCTGCCTTTGTTTGGGTCCAGACATGCCATGGCCCAACTGATATAGTACAGGGTAAGTGTCACACTCCCAGCACAGAGGAAAGCAGAGGAGATGTAGTAAGTGTGAGGTCTCATGAGGGTATACAAGACAGATAACAAAACAATATTATAGCAAGACAATACTGGGGTTGTGTAAAATATTTGAACTTGTAGAGCTTTCACTTGCTGCTCTGTCTGTCTGTCTACACAAATTCATTTACTGAATTCTCAAATCAGATAATATTCTATTCTCTTATTCGTGCACAAGATTAACTTTTATTCTGTGAACTGTTTCTAAATCAAGTTCTTTTATGTGTAAAACCATTTAATTGATCTCTGTTTCTATGCCTGGAAAACATAAAGACTTGGTGTCTATGAAGCTGAATTGTATTGTGTAACTGTGTGTCAGTAAATAGGTGGTAATGTGGTGGATGAGTCTGGCTTAGAGAGGCCAGAGGAAATTATGCATGGCTAAAACAATACAAACAGCAGCGCCTCAGAGGCTGGCTCTAGCGAGAAGATGATGGGGAGCAAAGGCGCAGTGAAACCTTGTGTCTGGGAGCGTGTGTGAGAGTGTTTATAGCTGGGAGGCAAGTAGGGCATGGGCAAGGGGGCAGACACTCTCATGTCTGCACATACACATTCACCCCTCCTTTTGGGACAACCAAGCAGCTGGTCTCCTGCTCTCCACGCAGGCACCAGTCTTGGGAACAACCGAGGCCTGCAAAGAAAATGGGCACCCAGGGCCCCCCAAGTCTGAGGGTGTCTGTACACCCCTCCTTGCCGTCTCACCTCCCCCTCCTTCTACCAGCGATGCCGAGGGCCTGGGAAGGACTTGAAGTTCATGGCCAGACCGCCTATTGAGCTGACAGGCCGACTGTTTGCTCAATTCAGCCCCCCATTCAGGCCTGAGTAGAGAGGGAGGGGAGCAGATACACAGTAGCACTGCAATGGCTATTCATTCAGTGAGAGGGAAATCAAGAAAGAAAGAAAGAAAGTAAAGAAAGAAAGAAAGAATGATGGAGCAACTGAAAAGAAGGGTTGCATATATAAAAGTGAGGATTCAGTGTGCCGTATTTGGATCCAAAATGGTTGTGCCCACCAACATACCCAGAGTCTAAACAGACCGTTTTTCTATAGCGTTAACACCCCCTGCCCCCTCCTCTCTCCCAGTCCTGCTGCCCAGCTTTAACAGGACACGTGCTGCGGGTGTAAATTCACCTCATTCAGCTCAGTGTACAATGACAACAGTGTGCCGTCTATTTCCTACGGTCACCGTGGCATACCCTCACCCTCATTCTCAACACTCATCTGTACTTCCTCTCACCCCAATTCACCACAGTCGTTCTTTTTTCTGTTCTCTGTCACCTGCAGTTACTGCCGCAGCCTCAGTCAGATGATAGAGTCAGTGTTACTTTAGGAAGAGTTTCGTTTTGGATAGATGTCAAGAAAGCAGACAGCATGAATCTAACACACAGATAAGTGTATGAGGGTGCAAACACATCACTAAGCAACATTATGATGCAGTGTCTGGTGCCAGAATCATCTGCATTTCTTGCCACCTTGCCTCTATTACTATTTTAACACAACTCAGATTGCTTTCTTTGGTCTTTATTTGCAATTTGAGAAACCGCTAAAAATAAAGCAGTTGGAGAAGATGTTGGCCAGAACTAATCAAACTCCAGCCCAGAGTAATTCCATTTCTAATCAATGTGTACTGAAGTCGAGGTCCTAGTAATATTTGCAATGATGATGGTGGTCTGCTTGCTTTCCTGTTTCCCCTTTGACCTTAATATTTTAAGTTGTTTGTCTGAGCTATGCAGTAGAGGCTGGGGGCTTACTCCACCTCAGCACTGCAGACTTAGGAGCTATCACATGCTTCGTCTTTGCTTTAGCCTCAGAATGTACCAAGCGCTGAGATGCCTTCAACTTTATCCTCAATCTCCACCTGGCACTAGCTCTTTGTCCCTGAGCTACAAGCCCTTATGTCGCATTCAAACTTCAAATGACTAAACTAAAAGAATTTTTATATACTCAAATGTTATGGAAAGCGTTAGTGAATTCAAATTTTTTCTCGATGACCAATGGGTAAAGCGACATCTCTGTGGTATTGACAAACCTACAATATTCACAACATCATATCGAATCATTTCCCCTTCTCTTTTTCAGGTGATGGAAGAAAAAAATTGGATTTTTATAAATGACATCTGATCATGGATGACACATCAGTGCCTGCTTATGAAGTACTTGACCCAGATATCTGCACCATTTCATTGTGTGACCCAACATTATAACATTGAAGCACTTTAAATGCTTCTTTTGCACATTTTGCCATTTTATGTATATATAAAAATGTTTTAATTGTTTATTTTTTCTGTTTTTAATTTTTTTCTTAAGGTCTATTATCGATTATAATTTAGAATTTATGATAATCTGACATGCTAACATTTGTTTGAACATGTAATTGAAATCACTTTCAAGCATATCGTATCAGTCTAGTTTGCACCGATACAGAATTCTATGCTTTCTTTCTTACAGATGACAGCCATTAAATACATTGAAAGTGATATGTATGTATGTATGTATGTATGTATGTATGTATGTATGTATGTATGTATGTAACGTGGTCAAATCTGCTTAAATAGCTTATTTGCATAAAATCAATCTTTAGCATAGAGCACTTTAAACATTCATGTAACCTTTCCTTCTTCCCTTTCTCATGTTTTGCATTTAATATCACAGGCAAGGCTTGAGAGCATCTTACATCTCACATACAAATTACACTGTTTAATCTGATTGTAATGTGATATTCAAACCATGTAGCTAAATATTAGTTTCTGCAAAATGTATTCTGCTGAACTAATTGTGTAGAGATCATGAATGTGAGACCCACGGCAGCAGCGAAGGATTACTGCACTGTGATTGAACAGCTCTGTGTGTTGATATTTACACACCTGGTATAGAGAGAGCTGTTGTCTTTATTCTCTATGCAACTGAGTTGGTCATGCAATCATTAATGATCAGTGTAAGACCTGACCTGAGCAGATGGAGCCTCCCTTATTCAAGTTTGAAAACGATATTTTCAAAGTTATAAAAAATGCTGGTGTACTATTTAAGGAGAAGAAACACTATACTATACTTTACATCGTCGGTGCTATTTTGTTTTATTTTATTTTGTATATGTAGTCTGACTGAACCTGCAGTCATAAGAAATACTTGCACTAGTGATTCTACTTGCACTAGTGGCTCATGTTAAAAAAAAAAAAATATTATTAGCATTTTTAATTATCCTCATTCCTGATAATCTATTTAGTTTAAGCAATTCCAAGTATTATTTAGAGTACATACTCTTATAATTAAATTTTGGCAGAGGCAAGCACATGTCTTTAATGATCTATGCAAGTATATTAATATTTGATAATAGGATTGTGCAATTTATTTTCAGACCCACTTTTTGTTATCATGGACAGTGCTGTCCTTAAAGACTTTGAAGGCAATCAGAAAGCAAGCAATTTTTTATTTTATATAAAATGTAAATAAATTGTGAGTCCTATGATTAAAAATGATTTACTATGCAATTTATGTGAATCACAATGGCGAGCGTGTCTAAATGTTCTATTTTCTGGTGTGAGATTTTATGCTTTTTTTTTTTTTTTTAAATATAGGTAACTTGTCTGTTAAGACTAATGTAATTAACTTTATTATTAGACCATTTGTCCTGTGAACTAATTTGTCCTGTAATGGACACTAATAAAAGTTTACATTGAAACAAAGGAGAATTGTGCATTTTCTGTTATACAGACAGTGACAGAACATAACAGCGTTAATGCTGAGGTTTTTGACAATGCCGTTATAGTTCTGTTTCAAGTATTATTACAGAATCTAGTTTACTACATATATTCTACTCTGTTTCACTTGTTTGAATAGGAACATACTTTAATATGATATATCGATGCACTTTACTCTTTTGAACTATTTAACAAGCAAAACATTAATGTTAAAGCTTGAAAGATACATACCAGGTTAATATGTCTCAGTGGACCTTTCTGATCCCTACACACACACACACACACACACACACACACACACAGTGAGCATAGTAGCATTACAGACAATGCCATGGATGTTTAGAGTGGAGTCGTTTGCAATAAATAAATTAATAAAAACACGATGCCTGCATTAATATGTACAGCAAATAATATCATGCTCTTATGGCGCATGCAATATCACTGTTGTGCTTGTTACAGGAGTGACACACACGCTGGACAAGCATTTTTTTCTACCAGGGCTCCAGACATATACATTGTATTCGAAGGCGGATCACAGAATTCCTCTCTAATCTACAGCTCCGTTTAATCCATTAATTCCATATATAATTAATACAGAAGAGATAATATGAGTCAAGTCAGTAAACTAGTCTGGATGGTGACATGTCTTTATTTCTTGGATGTGCTAAAACCCCTAATCTGTCATCTGTCAGTGTGCCAGGAGGCAGGGTGCAGAGTGTACTGTAGAGTGTAATAAAGCTGATATTAAAACACTTTTGGGTGAGTCAATACCACAAGGCAACAGAAGGCACATAACAGGATTAGCCTTGGCTTCCCTACTTCATGCCTCATTCAGAGCTGGGTCACCTATAGGGCAGAAGCCAGCAAGTTCTCTCACTATTAGCAACTGCTTCATTTTGTGTTAAAAGTCAGGTTGTAATTGTTGTGGAAATTGCATAAACATTGTAAATATCAGTGAATAAGTAAAGTACAATGTGTTGTTAAAAACAGTACAGTTTCAGAAGTGTCTGCCCGTCATTACATCTCAGTTCAGTACTTTAGAGTAATTTATATGTTCTGAACAAGCACATTATTCAAGCTGCTTTGTGACAATGTCCTCTGTTAAAAGCACAAACAAAATCTCAAAGATCTTTAAATTCAAATTTAATATCTCTTATCCTGCCTACATTAAGCAATGCTTAAAATGCATTTCTTTTTCTGTGAAGTCAAATAATAATAATAATAATAATAATAATAATAATAATAATAATAAAACATATCAAGTTTGTGCGTCGTCCTTGTAAACATCTAAAATGTTAATGTGTTAAGACATATTGGTTATCTCTTGTTAACAGAGTCGTGATGGAGTGTATTTATTGAGGTGGATGGTCACCGGAGCGCTGTACTCGCCTCTCTCCCAGCATGATTAGCATGCTAAAGCACCAGCGTTCAGGAGTCCATTATGTGAACTGTTGAGAGAAGCTCTCTCTCTATCCTCTTGTTTACCAGTTGCCAAGACACCAAAAGAGCATCCATGGGTTGAGCAGTGGCCTGTGCCAAGAGTGAGCAGTTGATTTGCTCTTTTAATTTCTGAATAAGCCCTTGATTGTTAATACAGTGGTTATCACCTGCTGTTGGCAGGGGGAAAAAAAATGCCCTTGCCTGTCAAAATGGCAAACTGAAGGACTGTCAAGCAAAATGGCTGATGAAATTGGTTCGATTTAGGCCAAGAGAAAAGATATTAATCCACATTTTGGTTGTAATCTATTTACATTTGACCATATTTGAGCACCTTAGAGATGAGCTTATATGGACATTATCTATAACATTGTTGAGGTATAAGTGAATGCTGATAGAAATTGGAAAGTGAAATTCATACTGACATTACAATAGGTTAGAAAATAGGACTATGGCTCAGTTCTACTATAATATATTACCTCTTGGCTTACTTGGGCATTGTTGGATGAAGATTTTAAAAGGATAAATACAAATCAATTTTAGGTAATTAATTAACAGTTATTCCACGAAATCGAGTCGTACATGAGCTGAAAGCCGACGAGGTGTGTAGCTCCGAGTTAGCTATAAGTTATGTACGATGAGATTGAGTGGAATAATTGTTTTATTCTATCCACATTCACTGGATTTTGAGAAACAGAGCATTTTTATTTTTAGCAAATTCGATAAGTAAAAACTTTCTACAAAATGTCAGACAAAATCATTTCCACTTAGAATGTAAACAAACGGGCGAAATGACATTAGCAATTTGTGAGAAATGCGATAATAATAATTCTTGAAAAATAAGAAAAGCTATGTACTAACCATCAAATACTTTTATTCTATATGTTGTTGCTTTTTTTGTATTTTGGGGGGTTTTGTTTTCAGGTAGAGTTTTTATTTAATCCTCCACTGGTTCAGTAGAACGGGCCACCATTTTCTTCTTCTTCTTTAGGGTTTTTGGTGGTTTGGTGCCACCGACTGGGCTGGAGTGTGGAACAAGAGATATTGGGGACTACATTCTTTTAGCTATTTCTGTTTCTTTTAAATACTTTATAAAGTGATATATCTGACATGATGCGCTTGGCCATTTTGTTTTTCTCTACTCACGATATATGAGCTGATAGCCTAATAGTAGGGTAGCCAATCAGAGCATTTGATTGCTCATATCCAGTGATTGGGGATAGAATAAAACCGGATATATTTCCAATATATTCCCTTGCTCATATTTTCTTTTGGATTTTTGACTAAAATTGTCGATAAATTAGACTCCAATATTAAGACAAAGATAAATGGTTATTTACTTTTACATGATACTTACATTGATACACTAATGTGTGGGCAGTGGTCACTCAGTGGTTAAAATGTAGGACATGGACCAGGAGATGGCTGTTGAGGAGGAAAAGGGGCTGACGGAACTCCTGAAAGGCTTTCTTTCTTTTTCGATCCTGAAGTTTGTACTGTTTAACTCTTGGGTTCCACAAGTAGTTGTGCTCTGTATGTGAATTAGATTAGCCGATAAGTTAGACAATCTCTATTACAACTCACACAAAAAAAAAATCATGAGCTGCCCATCGTTTTTAACTTGATGCAAGAGAGCTAACATTATCCCTACATAGCTAGTGATAACTTTCTGCTATGTTAGCAAAAACCACCAATAGTTAGCTAAATCCCATTCAATCTCTATAGAGCGGTGGTTCGCTAATGGCAGTTTACACTTAGCTGAAGAAAAAACACCACGATGTCTTAAATACAACCTCAGCACATAAAAATAGATGTCTGTTGGTTTTCTAAGCATTTGATGAGGGAAATTCACCACTTTGTGTTTACACATAACAACTTACCAGCATAACAAGATACAGTATGTTTTCTCTTTTTCTTTGCTCCACTGCCGAAGACGCTGCCAATTTCAGAAGCTCTCAGGTGGGCATGTGATTTGCTGCTAGCACTCTGATTGGATGATCTTAAACAGTTGCCCAAAATGACCAAAATTATTCAGATAGAAATTATGTTGCCCAATCTCAATGGGAAAGTGTCGAAGCACAATTGCCCGGCAACATTGCCCAAAAAGTTGCCCCGTGTATCATCACCTTAACAGTCCTGAGCAACATCAAGGCTGAAGCTCTGCCCATCTCCAGGGACATACAGGCTAATTTTGTGTTTGGACATGGACCTGTACATGAACACAGTATGAGTAGAACAGAACAAACCTTCAACTGAATTAATAACATTTACAAATAATGACTTTCAGGTACATCGTAAAATACAAAGAAATCACACTGCACGCTAGTCAGTGATGCCTTTTTACCTTTTTATATCTCGCTTAAGTCCCAGGAGGAGGACATATTGTTTTGATATTTTATTCTTCTACAATTGGAAGCTGAAAGCTCACATATGTTTTATTATATGAATGAAGTCAAAAACTCCTTGACCAGCAGTCAAGTGTTGCTGCTGACTGTGTGTGTGCGTGTGTGTGTGCACCCGCCCATAGAACCTCCATATTCTGCTTTTTATTTACTCTTAAAGAACTACCAACTGTTATACACACACACACACAATATGCTGCTAAAAATGCAGTGTTTTAAATTAACCGTCTTCGGAGAACCATAAAGTCTTTGTTAGTAATAGATAAAGTTACTTTTTGTCCAGCAAGGAAAGGAAGGAATCAAAACAGGAAAGAAAGTGAACCATTCAGTCATTCATTCATTCAATTTCAGTAACCGCTTTATCCTGGTCAGGGTCATGGTGGATCTGGAGCCTATCCTGGGAACACTGTGCTTGAGGCAGGAAAGTGTACACTGGATGGGATGCGAGTTCTTCACAGGGCACCATACACACATTCATACAGTCAAGCACACTAAAGGGACAAATCAGAAAAATCAGTCCACATACCAGCATGTTTTTGGGAAGTTAGAGTAAACCAGAGAACTGGGAGGGACCCATACAGACAGAGAGAAAACATGTAAAAATTCCACACAGACAGTCCCATGAGCTCAGGATTGACCTGGGAACCCCAAAGCTATGAGGTAATAACACTGAAGCAGAAACCCGACAAGCACACACATCATAAAGTAGCCAGTATGTATACTGTATATAATTACATGTGAACATCAACAAAAGCTAATGAGACCATCAATGAGGGTGTAGCTCACTCTGGCCCCATCTAGTCCAGAAGGAACGCTCTAAAGTGGGCCACTTTGCGCAATAAATGTTGCAAGCTATATACACTATATACAAGCTATATATAGATGCTATATACACCCTAGGAATACCGACCTATTTACCAGAAAGAATCCAAAACGGCGAGGAATTGGCCGAGAAGAAGCGATTTTTGTTGAACTGCTCATTAAAGGAATAGAAAATGCAAAGTAAATACATGCATGTGTTGGTAGCTTGTAATATTGAGAGCCTGTGAGAAAAGTTTCAGGCATGTTTGACCATTTATAAGAAAGTTGTGAGCTTTTTTGTTTCGCTGATCTAATTCCACCAGGAGGCTGCCATGTTGTCTGTTGGAAGGGTGATGCATGACGTCATTTGGGCGCAAGGCTGAGTGTATACTTCAGTACTGAAGGGGCAAAGCGAAAGGTCTACTAAGGTGACAATGTTGATTTTTTCACTATACATCCAAAATAGTGTATTAATGAACTGCAACGCTGACTTACAGTGGTGCTTGAAAGTTTGCGAACCCTTTAGAATTTTCTATATTTCTGCATAAATATGACCAAAAACGTCATCAGGTTTTCACACGAGTCCTAAAACTAGATAAAGAGAACCCAGTTAAACAAATGAGACAAAAATATTACACTTGGTCATTTATTTATTGAGGAAAATGATCC
>JAOBRE010000024.1:29200403-29211905 GCA_027574745.1 Occidentarius platypogon
CCTGATCTGTTTGGAGTGCTCCTTGGTTATCATGTTGCGTGCTCAGTAGTGTTGCAGAGACAAGGTCCTTCCAGAACAGGTTGATTTATACAGACATCATGTGACACTTTGATTGCACAAAGTGATTGAGCTTAATCAACTAATTATGTGGCTTATGAAGTTAATTGTTTGGACCAGCTCTTATTTAGGGGTTTCATACAAAAGGGGGTGAATACCTATGCACAATCCAGATTTCTGTTTTCTCATCTTAATTATTGTTTGTGTCACAATAAAACAACAATTTGTACCTTTAAAGTTGTAGGCATGTTGTGTAAATCAAATGGTGCTAATACCCCCAAAAAATCCATTTTAATTCCAGCTTGTAATCTGACAAAACAGGGCAAATACCAAGGGGGATGAATACTTTTGCAAGACACTGTACATAATTAAAAAAGTAAAAACAGCCAAATTAATTTCACATTAGGTACAGTAAGCATTTTCTTAGGCCAGTTTAGACCTACGGTTGATGAAATACTGCTCTTCAGGTGACATAACAGAGACCAGGTGACCACCACACATCCGACAATGCTGCTCTGCCACCTCCCAGCTCTGACGTTTTGAGAAGTGTTTATAACAATTGCCCTGAAACTTTTCCCAGCCTGGCTCACACTGCTCCAGATCTAAGAAGGACAATAAAAAGAGGTTTTATCGTAAAATTTCAGATTCAGCATTCATAGTAAGGAGCTTGTCAATATTCTTCCTCTTAGGTTGGTGACAATGAAAAATTCATCTTCAAAAATATTGCCATTGGATATAGAAACTGGATAAAAATAATTGACCATATGCATAAATTTGGTCATACACAACTCACCAGTTTGACAGAATTCTCCCTCATAGGTTGGCAGACACAGGCATTTGACAGTAGTACCGGTGTCTACACAGGTGCCTCCATTAAAACATGGATTCTCCAAACAGCCATCTGAAAATGTACATTTCCCACATTTAAATCGACCAGTTGCATCCAGTATTGCTACTGAATTAATGTTAGTATTGAACCACTTTGGTTGAAAATGTGCACATAGCTTGCAGTTACTGGTGAGCTGAAAGGAGAGCTAAGTGTTGGTTTGTCCACTAGGTGGAACCATATAGCTGGTGAAACTGTGGTAAAACTGTTAGGATTGTTGCAAAAAGGAAGAAAGAAATTTCTCAATCAAGGTAGCCACCAGTACTTCGTGTTATCTAGGGTTGTTGTTGTCTTGCTTTTCACAGGGAGTTATCGAGGTTACTGTAATTAACCTAACATTTAATTCCAGAAAGAGGAAAGTGCTAATGTCAATTTTAAGCATCTAGATGAACAAGCTTTTCAATAAGCTCATGAATAGGTGACAACAGTTTCATGTTACCAAGTAGTATATTGTGAAAGTAGCCTGAAAATAACTAGGAAACACCCATCCATCCATCATCTATACCACTTATCCTCCAGGGTTGTGGGAGAAGCTGGAGTCAATCCCAGCTGACTTCAGGCAAGAGTCAAAGTACACCCTGGGCAGGTTTCTAAACTATCGCAGGACTAACACTGAGATGAATAACCATTCACACTCACATTCACACCTGTGGGCAATTTAGTGTAGCCAGTTGACCTAATCCACATGTCTTTGAACTGTGTGAGGAAACCCACACAGGCATGGGGAAAACATCTAAACTCCACACAGAAAGGCCCCAGGCGGCCATGAGGTTTGAACCCAGAACCTTCTTGCTGTGAGGTGACAGTGCTAACCACTGCACTACCATGCCACTCAGTAATATATTAAATTATCAACGAAACAATACACAAACGCAAAACAAAACTAACAAAAAATTTGATTCTAATTCTCATACCTGACATGCCTGTTCTGTCCAACACTCTGTCTGCCAGTCTGGGAGGTTGGGTTGTATGTGGTGTCAGGGTTGTCAGTTCAATCTCTTCCTTGTTGTTTGGAGATTCTGTGGTGGGAGTCAAGTCCTGATCTTCATGGTCTTTGTCATTGGTTGCCATGGAGGAGGTCAGACTCTGGGTCTCCTCAGGGTTCTCAGTGGTGGGAACTGCAGTAGGGTCTGACTCTGCTGAGGTGTCAGAGTCATCTGCGCTTACTGAGGTGTCACCACTGGTCTCCACATCTGCCCGGAACTCCTGTGGTGGGGTAGGAAGGGTCATTGTGTCCCAGATTGGTGTTAGGGTCATGTCTGGGATCAGTGTCACCTCCACAGTAAAATGAGTGGTGCTGGAAACATTTTCAGTATCATTAACCTCTGTTGTGTTCAAGAGAAGCAGGTCTGTGGAGTTGAAGGGTATGATGGGAGTAGCACTGGGATAGGGGAGGTCTGGATATTCTGTGACTAAAGCTCCCGATCCAGAAGAGTTTTCTGTTCTTGATGAGTTATTTTCATGGCCAGTGTTGTCTTTGCTTGACATTGTATTGGCCTCAGTGAGTGAAGTTGTTGGTGTGGTATGGAGGCCAGGTGCTTTCTCCACCCTCACCTGCTCAAACTGCTTCACCTCCTCCTTTATGATGCTGACGCCAAATGTAGTACTGCTCTCTGTAACAGTAGCATCCAGCTCCTGAGAGGAACTAGGTTCTACATCCAATGCCTTTGGCAAAATGGATGTGCCCAACAAGTGAGATGCAGGTGTGGTCAGAAGAGTCAACAATAGCACATTGTCATCATCACCAGAACCATCAATGGACTCAGTTTGTTTCACAGATAAATGTACTGGTGTCACAGTCATTCCTGAATCATGATCACTGTCGTTATCAGCTGAACTGAGAGACACTACTAGAGATTCACCTGAAGAATGTCCTGTTTCTTGCTCCACTTGATCTATAGTACTGGAAATGTCTGTTGCAACAGACTGCTCATGACTTTGTTCAAAGCCTGTAAAGTGGCATTTTAAATAAATCAGTTTTAATCATTAAGTCATTTAAATGTATTCCTGAGGCTTTGTTAATACAAAAGAGAGAATACAAAAATGTTCTCACTCACATTTGCCAGTTCACTAATATTTTATTTGAATGTAAAAAGGATAAAATGCATTTTATTTTTATTTCCACTTACTCAGTGTAGGCTGACTTAGATCTTCCAGCAAGGAACTCTTTGTGGTGGTTTCAGATGAAGAATGTTCATACAAATCTTCTTGACTTGGGGTGGGACCAATCTTCTCTGTGAATGCTGTAGTCAGTTCTCTTCCTGAGCCGTCAGTGATTTCTGAAGAAGTGGTCTGAGTTGTGAAGTCCAGACTGATATCTGATTCCAATGTCACAGTGATGCTACCTGCTTGTGCTTCTATTACAGTGGAATGCTCATCCACATGGCTTTCATCGATGGTCTCTGGCATGGATTTAGATCCTCCAATTTCCCTAAACTCATACAATGACTCCAAGGTGTCAACTGTTGTGTTTGGTTTACTCACTGTAAATGTTTTGTTTTCTATTTGCTCTTCTGGCTCCATGTTGGTGTCTGGTATTGGCTGATAGTGTGTATAATTGTCAGTCTTCACTTCTGAATCAGCTGTTCTATTAATTTTATCTTGCTGTTCTGCTGACTTTGGTTGATTCCAGCTGGGCTCCAGGTGTATATTTGGTATGGCTTCAGAGTCAATAGGCTTGATGAGCACTTCTTGCCAGGAGCTCTGAGTCAGCTCAGGTTTCTCTCCATATATTGCTGAAGTGGTGAGGATATGTCTGCTAGCAGTGGTTGTATGAACTTTATCAAATGGTGATGGTGTATAGTCATGCTCGTTTGTCTTAACTGTGTGTATGCTGGAGAATGATAAAATCTCAACAGCCCCTTGAGCCTCTTTTTCTGTCTTCTGAGTCACAAGACCTGGACTGAACTCTTTCTCTGTGTCAGCTAAGGTCACAATGTCCTGGCTAATGTCCTCTGGCTCTGTGGCCAGGAAATTAAAAGGGTTGACTGTCTGAGAATTAAGGTCTGCTGTGAAACCCCCCCCACCAAAAAACAAAAAGAACAATGAAATTCAGATACTATATAATTGCATCAAAACTCAACAATGAGCAATATTTACAATTGGTGTATTTTGAAACAAAATCCCTAAAACTATAAAAATGAAGGCATGTTTGTTACCTCTAAAGCAGTAGGCATCATAGCGGGTGTGAGGTTCAGGAAAGCCTGTCTGATTGCTGTAGCGATAGACTGTCTTAACGCCAGGTTCAGGCCCTCCACACCGCTCACGTGGGTTTACAATAGGATAGCGTACACTACCATCAGCTAGCCAACCTGGGCTACAGTGATCAAGACCATCATTCCATGCAGCGTAAAGCTGGCTTGTGCTGGCTAATTGTGCACCCTGTTGCTCACAATATGCTTTAGCGTCAGGCAGTGTGAATCGCTGTGAGGTAGATCCATAGAACACTTTGCCTAAAGTAAAAACAATGGCCTCAAAATAGAAACTAGAAAAAAGCATTTAAAAAAAACTAAAAAAAAAAAAAAACCTAAATAACATTATTTACCATGGATATTCTCTATGTAGCAATAAACATCATAAAGCTCATCAGGTTCCATCATGCCATAGTTCCGGACCCCTGGCAGGCCATCCATATCTCCAAAACAGCCCTCACGAGGTATATGGATAGGGTATCTGAGTTTTTGTTAAAATTTTATTTGTTTTTAAGTATACTGGTACAAAAATGCTTTGAGATATTAATATTGTCCTTAGTAAAGAAATGCATTCATGATGAATCATATTTCATTCGTCACCAAGCTAAACAGCAACACAGGACAAAATTAGTTATATGGTAATCCACTGACCTGACAGATCCATCTGCTAACCAACCGGCATCACACTGCTCATAGCCACTGTGGTATGCTGCTAGAAGCTGCTCTGGAGTGGCAATCTGAGCTCCAATGTCTTCACATGCATTCTTGGCCTCACCAAAAGAGAATGCATAACGGCTGGAGGGATGTCGATAGTGAAACACAACGCCTAAGGATATTTAGATATCAAATGTTAAAAACAGAGACTTGGCTAAAGTGTTCTGAATATTAATGGTATCAATTATAATCCTAGCTTTAGGTTTAGCATATACAGTGCAGCTCACAAGGTCTGATGAAGCATAGAAGTAGCAAAGCTTTCTACTGATTGTAGGCCAACAAAACTATGTGCAAATCTTTTTTTTTTTTTTTAATTAGGTAAAGATATTCATAGAGCACAATTGATGAGCCTTTTTATGTTAAAGGTGTTATAGCTCTAAGTGTCCATGTCAGGTCAGTGGAATACCTTTCACTTTGATCTGAGCCAGATCATGAGCATCCTCCAATCCCTGCTGGACCTCACAGCGGTAGAATCCTGTATCATTGTGCCTCAGGCTGTCCAGCTGGAGAGTGAGATCATTCGGAGAGGAGGCATAGTTCGGCAAAGAGGCCCGACCTTTATAAGGGTCACTTATTTTCACCCTCTCCCCTCGTGCCACCAGGATCTCACTCTCTCGTCCGACAGAGAGCATGCTCCACTTTACCCGTGGCATAGTGTGCTCACCAAGATGCCCCAAGAAGGACGGGGGTGGCAGAGACACAAGGCACTGCAGAGTTAAGGATCCTCCCAGAACGGCCGACATGGGAAGGTTTTCAGGGATCATAACTTGTAAGAGCCTGGTTTCATCTGAGGAAAAGATATAACGTAACTTGGGACATATGGTAACACAGAAAATGACTAATGACTCAATTCTTGTCATCAATTCCTCAAAACACCCATTTAACAAAAAATTATATATGCATCCAAGAGGAAAATTATAATATTTAGAAAATTATCATTTAGCTGACACATTAAAGTTGGAGAAGATCTAGCCAAGTGACTGGAAGAGTATCAGTCCATTAAATGCACAGCTCATTCATTCATTCATTCATTCATTCATTTTCTATACTGCTTATCCATTGCAACTCATGGGTGAGCTGGAGCCAATCCCAACTGACATTGGGCGAGAGGCAGGGTACACCCTGGACATGTCACACGCAGCTGATAAATGACAGTATTCAGCCCTGACCTTGAACTTCTTACTTTAGCTCCTACTGTGAAAAGCCTTAAACATATGTTATATATTATAGCCTCCAGAGAGGCAAGGCAGGAAGATAGTGGTCTGCACCCCCAACACATTATGTGTTGTGCCTCATTAATCGTAGCCTAATCAGTATGTGGAGCTGACACACCTGTTCCTGGTGTAGGGACAGCAGAGGACAGCAAGACAAAGGGACAGATGGCACACAGCAGTAGAGACAGGAACATCATTGATCTGAGAAGGGAACAGGGAAGAGCAAAGATAAAGTCAGTAACTTTCACAGCAAAAGTAGTGCCTGCTTATTGTGGATAAAAACAGAAAGCAATTTTATTGAATATAAAAAAATGTAAAGAATAATTAGGTTACTTTTAAAAAAAAATGGAACTTCAAAATAAGATTCACATTTTCAGAATGAGACAAAGGGTGCAAACACATTGATTTGTTGGCATTTATTAACCTTGGTTCTGTTCTAGTTTGTAGTAGAGTTTTGATTTCAAGAAAGTGAAGCATGCTTTCACATGCATGTGTCCAAAGTGAGAGAGAAAGAAAGAACTAAAGAGAGCTAAACTGTCCGTTATTTGTCCCTTTACTGTTGCCAGGTTGGAGTAATTCCTAATCTTCATCTCCTGTAGTGTATCTTACACAAATCAAAAACATTAAACTTGCATCATTTAATAATTGTATTGTATTAAAATGAACACTGAACTATGCAGAGATTTAACCCTTGGCTTAAGTGAAACAAACACTTGGCTCAAGACATTCATTCATTGGCTCAAGTCATTATCTTAACCCTCTTCTCATAAGGTGTTTTTTCTTTACAGAAGCAAATTCTGAAAAGTTGTCAATTATGTTGAATCATTTAATGTGTTTAGCTTTACTTTGAAAGCTTTGGTCTTGGGTAATTTTCACATTTATATATGGCTGTTGGATTAGCAGTTGGGGATTACTGGATAATGAACCTGGCAACCCTGTGGGCTTTCCAGTTGGCATGAGCTAGGACTCAGTGGGCTTTTGGCGCTCTGGGGTGTGATCTGAATTCTGATGATGAAACTAGTTTTCTGTCTTTTACCTGTTATTTGGCTCAAATCTCTTTATTCTCTATTCTTCGTGCAATTTCTACTAATACATAAGTTTATCTTGCATTCTTTAATGTACACCTTTAAATGAGTCAGAGGGAAAATTTAAACCAGACATGGGTAGTTGCTACAGAAGACTGGACGAAATGAATAAAGAAAGGACCACCTGCTAGACCGAGCACACTAGCATTTGTAAAAAGCAAATGAACTGCATGGTTATGCTATAAAGGGAAGTGCTTAAAAAACAAGTCAGACTTTACCCTTATGGACATGCAATCTCTTTTAAATGTTTGGTAGCATAAGCCTACATAAAGATAAAGAATTTCAAGTATGTTAATTAGCAGATTAAAAGCTCTGAGGTTTTGTTATTACATTCTGTAGATAAATAACAATGTAGTTAATGGGTAGGTAGGTAGTTTGTTTTAGCAGAACATGCACTGCAACATTTATAGTATGTAAATTCTCAGATTATTACATTTGTCTACATTTCCATGTATATGAAGAACATACACTAACAAAGACAGGTCAGTCTGCTTAAGCTTTACTTAAACTGAGGATGAATATACTCTACAGCATAATTACAACAGTGTATAATAATTATAGTAGCATGTAGTATAATTATAGAAGTCTAATCTCTACTCTTCTGACTTTTTTCTTTCTCTTGCAGTCTTGCAGTCTTGTACAACTAACCAGATGTGAAATTAAAGACTTCAGGGAAAAGATGAGCCAGTAGAATGAGATATTGCAGTATAATATTACTCATAGACACTGGACTTAAATTCAGTTTAACAACCTAAGTTATAATTAATAAAAAGACAGGGATCTGCAGCGATACAAAGGGAGATTGTGATAAATAACATATCCCACTTCTTACTACTGATGTGTGGTTAGTGCTAATGCAGTAAAAATGAATCCCAAACCTTTTTTTAATTATTTTTTTTATAGACCTAAAATGTTGACTCTGGTTTTATGAATGACCTAAGCATCCAATGTCAAGGACAAAACCCCTTTAATATGATTCTGTTTCTGCTAATAGAGAAGTGATTTTTAAACCACAAATCCTTATAGTTGCACTAACATTTCTGCTTTGAGTTACAGGACAGGACTTTGCCACATTTTAAAAAGCCAGATACAGGGCTCTGTATAAAGGAAAAATAAATAAATAAATAAATAAAATAAAATTAAAAAACCTCAGAGCAACCCACTTTATGTGCGTGAAAAACCTCATGCACAGACTAGCAGGACGTCTTGACATCATACTGCTCTTTACAAATGATGTGAATAAACCAGGTCAAAAGAGTGGGGGTAGACAGCAGGGCGGGAGTGGGTGTCTGAGAGCACTGGAAACTGGCATTAACAAAGTGAAAAAGAGAAAGTGCTGTTCTAAGCAGAAAACCATTGGGTGTGTTATAGTCGTCCTCACCAGAGTGAATCTTGGACTTAATTTCCAGCTTGGGCTTGGGGGGAAAATTAAAGAGGAAGCTGTAATTTTCAGTGGCAGTTACCAGAAAGCCTCAGAGAAACTGAAGGCAAACCAAATGCTGGGAGAGACTCACCTAAACTTACAATCAAGCTGCCAGCTCTCTCCCCATTCATCTCTATTTCTCTCCCCAGAAAACATGCCGCTTCCTCTGCCTTTCTTTCTTGGTCTGTCTAGCATTTACAAGATTGTCTGGTTCTAAAATGTTAATGAGAGCTTTGGGGCAGTCAGCTTTGATCTGCATTTCTGTTCCTTGAAAGTCATTCCTCCCCAATGCTCTCAGTGCATGGCCTATATCCATGACCACATTTCCATAATCCAAGGGGAAAAGAGGTAGACTGCTTGTTCAGAGGGTGAGCAGGAGAAAGCACAGTCCAAAAACCTCAGGAGCGTTTAGACAGAATACTGAATGACTTCGGGAAACTGCAAGTCAGTGATAGAGGACAGGCTTTCCTAAAGAGTCATATGAAGAGGAAGAGCAAGATGAGCAAAGAAATAAATAGGAGTAAGGCGAAGTGTTGCAGTACCATTCCATCAGATACAACACTTTTAACTGTTACACCAGGCCATGAGACAGTTCTCCCCGGCCTTATATCCCAAGTTGAATATTATGGCTAGTTCTCTCAATGGAGTGTTATAAAATGCAGCACATGAGTTCTCCACATGTCATTAACACTGTGGAATGAAGCTTTGTCTACTGCTTTGCTAGCATTCTCAATCTCAATCTATCCTTGCCATGGAAATTCTTCACAAAACCCTGTCCACCCTTTCTAACCTCACAGCACTAGTAACCCTTTCAAAAAAAAAAAAGACTTACTTGAAATTACTGTTTCAGTAATATGATACTTTTCAGTTTACTGAAGAGAATTAAGGTATGATTCTGACCTGCCTATTTTTTGTATTCTATCATATAAACCCATTTTATACTGTTTACCCTTTTCTTGATTTGAACCGTTTAGGATTTGTGACATTCTTCAACAAAGTCTACAATGCATGATAAATGGGTCCTGAAACATACTGCTTATATGAAAGAGGTTATAAGAGTGAAATACTGAAAATTATGAAATGTGACAATAAGAAATTAGTTTTCATTACATTTAGCCAAATATATGTATAAGCAGGGCTTTGTGAAGAAAGGTACACTTATGGCGAAAACTTTGTGGACACTTGACCATCACATTTATATGAGCCTATTGAACATCCCATTTCAGATTTAGTTGCCCTTCTGGGAAGGCTTTCCAGTAGATTTTGGAGTGTGGCTGTGGGGATTTGTCCATTCAGCCACGAGAGCATTAGTAAGGTCAGACACTGATGTCGGGTGAGGAGATCTGGGGGACTGTCAGTGTTCCAGTTTATCCCAAAGGTGTTCAGTGGTTGAGGTCAGGGCTCTGTGCAGACCACTCGAGATCTTCCACTCTAACCTTGATACACCGTGTATTCATGGACCTTGCTTTGTCTACAGGGACATCATCATGCTGGAAGAGGTTGGGCCTCTTAGTTCCAGTGAAGGGAAATTGCAATGCTACAGCATACAAAGACATCCTGTACAATTGTGTGTTTTGTGGCAACAGTTTGGGGACGAATTACACATGGGTGTGATGGTCAGATGGCCAAAAATATTGTGCCATGTATCATGCATATGGCACATGAGGATGAGGGGAAATTTATATATATATATTTTTAATTAAAATAACAATAATTACTACAATAATGGGGGATAATAAAAGGGAAAAAATGACAATATAAACTGCAGTTCTTATATTTATAGAAGGAGGAGCTGACTTGTGTCATCAATCATAATGGCAGCCTTGCATTTCTTCAATCATATTTGCATCTTTTGTTTTTACTATGAAGATAATCTGCGAGAGCATACAGATATCACTGTGGAGCTTATGATGCATGAGACTAGTTTAGAATATGTGTTGATTTGAGATAACTGACAGTGATATTGTTCACACAATCTCAGTTACATGCGTAACTAGCCATATAACGATAATTCTCAGTTTAGTTTAACAGTTAGAATGACTGGTTTGCCCCTTAGTAAGAATCCACTGAAAAAAAATCTACGGAAATAAATCCATCATATCCAAAGTGACCATATGGAAACGAAAAGGGGGAAACAGTATATTGAAAAAAAAGTCTGTTGGATTTACATTTAAAAAATGTACATTGGTTGCACATAATACATTTGTTTTTATAATAATTAAATATATTGAATGTAAATAAACAATTTTGAGTAAAATGAACTTTATTGTGTGCAAACATTGCGCATACTTCTTTCATGTTAATCCAACAGACTTTTTTTTTTCAGTGATTGGTCTTCATGATGTTATTCGCAGGAATACAGAGCAAACATGCAAGCAGTGGATAGTTTGGACAAATGAATCTGGCTTCAGATTTTTTGGACAGCTTTGAAGAGCTGGCCAATCTATGTAAGGTTGTTTCACTCTCAAATGTCAAGAACAGATGACCTCTATCTAAAAAAACTGATTCTGAGCATTTAATCATGAGCAAAACTGACAGGCTCTCGAATAGCCTCCACACTATGACCTATATAAGCAAAATAGAATATAAATAACCCAAACACTGCCTAAATCTTTAGCAGTGTATCAAGGAGGCACAGAGAGAAGAAAGAGAGGGTAATGAATGCTTATAAAATGGGATAGCAATTCAGAGTAATTACAATAATGTACAAATCACACACTAACTTAGAACAGGAGAGTATTTAAAAAAAAAAAACAGACACACATGCAGAAACACCATCAAGTGTAAACATAATGTAAATATATAATAATCTATAATATTATAAGCAGGTAGACCTAATGAGAATAGTGTGAGTCAAAATAAAAAAACAAACAAACAAACCAAAAGCCTACCAAATTATTTTGAAAAATATTAATAAAAATGTGCTCTTTAT